>CAJUYG010004257.1:0-17354 GCA_910591675.1 Galerucella calmariensis
TTCGACTGCATTCCTTTCACGGTTTCAGATAAACTTGCCAAAGTATAAACACGGCGATTGACTTTTGAGGTGCAAAGTCGCTGCATTAATTAAACTAGTTGAATGTAAATAATTAAATTTTTGATATAAAATATTCATAGGTAGTCCTTGTTATTGGAATTTCTGGAGCATGTCGATGTGATGAGCTTATTAAAATGACTATGGATGATATTGAAGAGAAAGACAATTTTTTAGTCATAAATATCCACACTTCAAAAACGTATAAACAACGAACTTTCGTTCGTAAAAAGTATATCTGTCTACGTCCTAAAACTGAACATAAACGATTGTTGGTATGGTTTAAAGCAGGCAAATGTATAAATCGAGTGGTTGGCAAAAAAAGTATATCCAAAATACCACAAAAAATTGCAGAATATCTCAATCTTCCAAATGCCACACATTACACAGGGCACAGTTTCAGAAGAAATTCAGCAACTCTGTAAGTAAACGCTGGTGGGGATATTTTAGCTCTAAAACAGCATGGCGGTTGGAAATCAGCCAATATCGCAGAAGGTTATGTAGAACAATTTTACACAAAAAAAAAGAAAAATTTCTGATCAAATTATGGGAGATAATGTAGAACCTGAACTTGATCAAAATCAGCCAAGCACTTCTAGAAGTTACCACCATTACAATGTACTAAGCGAAAATATTTCAAATACTAAAGCTCCTCTTCAAACCCTATCTTCTTCCAATGGTGTTCATATAAGTGCTGCTTAAAACTGCATATTCAATATTAACATAAATAATTCTAAAATATAGTTAAACAATACTATGTACTTATTTGTATAACATATATTGATAAATTTGTTTAATAAATAATTCTTGTGTTCTTAATTATATTCGTTACCTATTTGTGTCGTAAATAAATTTTCAAAAAAAGGTGGGTAGGAGGAAAAATCATATGTATCACATGGGAGTAAAGTGTCTTTTCCTTCCTTGGATGTTTACTGCCCTCCGCTTCGCGTCGGGCAGTAAACTACATCCTGCGGGAGGAAAAGTGGCACTCCCTAGTAATACAAATAGCTATATTTCTAATGATAAGGATGCAAAAAAACGGAAGCAATGGCAGAAAAGCATAAAAAGACCCAAAGGCGTATATTATATGTTTTAATTTTATTTGATTCTAAGTCCGGATCAGCTCTAACAAATATCGCTTCTTTTACCAGTGAGGTGCATGTGTATTTGAATCTGATGTGAATATTTGGAACTAATATTACCTGCTTCATCAAAATAAGCTTCTCTTGTTCTTTCCAACATTGGTGAAGGTATTGCGGAGTGAAAAATATGTAAAGCCTGTCCTAATCGAACAAGTTTCGAGTGCAATACCTGCAAAGTAGCCCTTCATCCAAATATCTGCTTTGAAAATTACCATAAACAATAGTTTTTTTTATATTGCGTTTATTCAGAGATGTCGATTTCGATTTTAGAATGTGTTCATTTTCATTTGTAGAAAAAATTGACCTTTACCCTGACGTCACTAACAATGAACAGTAGTAAACACAAACTTTATATACCTCATCCTTTTCTACTGACAGTAAAAACACATCATACAATATACGTACACTTGTCCTTCAAGCAATGACATACGTTCTTATGTAACTCTAATTATTACTTCCAAATGTTGGAAAGAGATAGCATCAAAAACGATTAATCGGTTGTATTCATAAGAATTTATTTTGACCTCTTATGACAACTGTCATTATTTTGATACATCGAGTTTTGTTCAAATCGTTCCATCATTTGTATTCAGATAAATTCTATAAAATCGTTTTTTTTCAAGACCTTATTATTATAAGAATTATTATAAGAATTTATTATTTTTATTCCACGATAAATTCTATAAAATCGGTTTTTTTCAAAATTTCTAATTTGTTATTTTCATTTTACAGTGAGTACAGAATTTTCTGTTTCGCATTTAATGAATATTTCCAACTTGACCTCACTTCTTAGACGGTGGCTGAACAAGATAAAAAAGCAGTCAACGTATTTACGCACACGACAAAGTAATTGTAGCCATTTTTGACTCATTGATTGATTTCGCGAGGTTAGTAGGTATGACGTCAGGGTAAAGGTCAATTTTTTTTACTGTACTTGCCCAGTGGCACATGCATGTGCCACCTTTTCTTTGTGTTCTCCGGTAAACTAAAATTGATATATCAACAAATATATCTTGCTTATTATATAGCTTTCCAGAAATCAATTAAAAAAAAGATACGGACACTAATGGGTTTTAATTATTTTACAAACATTCATTTCGGATAAACATCCAGAAGTAGGTCGATTCATTTCAAACGCCAATTTAATAAAATGCAAAAATTATGACGTCATAACGACAAAATCGTTGATTTCCACGAACTGAAATGTGATTTTTGTAATACCTCTGTCTGCCAATGACGATTTCAGTAGTATTATACTAAATGCTTTCACAGGGAAAATGGGAAGTAATAGAATCCAATCGGGGAATAATTTTTACTATGCTTCCTGAGAAAAAATCTTCAGCAATAATATATTGAGATATTTGTAGCAAACAACGCACACAAAGGAACGCGGCTGACTCTGTGTTAAAGGTGACTGTGTTGAGTTGGAATCCTTTGGTGAGTTTTGTCAGACTATTCGCTGCAAATTGCTTTCGCTTTGATCAATCAATAATGTAGATTCTAGTCAAATTCCCAATAGAAACGAAATAATGTTTCACAAATCGTGATAAAATTGAAAACCTTTGGAACGTTATCTAACGGAAGATTCGTGGATTACTCACAAGCAGCATAAAAAACCCCTTATACAATATGTCCCCCTTAGTTGGAATCATAGACCAGGGTCGATAATTATTGAAACAAAAAAAATAGTAGGATATAACCCATTAGAAGAGGAGGGAAATATGATATAATTGAAGAAAAAAATAAATTACGGGCGATCCGAGTTCGGGAAGAGGGGGAGGGTGAGTTTTTAAGGGTTAAAAATGGTTTATCTCGATTGCTGGCAAAACTACAAGCCCCACGAAAAAAAATTATATGGCAAAGTTGTGAGTAATAAAAAGCTCTACAGCTTTTGTATTCACAATTTTTACACATAACCTAAGTACGGCCCTGTAATCACATTTTTTAGTGGTCTGTACTCGTAAGCATACAAACTTGATTGAATCTCTAGGATGCTCCTCTAGATGCATTAAATAGATTCTATTTCAAGGTAAACAATAAAAATAAAAGTTATGAAATTTTTTGTTAAGCCGGAACTGCATTATCTTCTTGGAGATACTTTTGATGGAGTTTCTAGGTAATGGCTATCACGTGTACCAAATTTCAAAATAATATACAGGGTAACTCGGAAGTTATGAGGTTCGAAAGAAATAGGATAAATTTATAAAACACCCTGTATCTCGGTTATAAAGTGCAGAAGAAATATTAAATATGGGTTTTTGGAAGCAGCAAAGTGATACCCATCTACAGTTGAAGTTAGGCCTTTCCCAATGAAACACCCTGTATAAGATGAATACTTTCAATAAATTTCAATCCTACCCTTCTTTCGGAATGAGAGAATCGATTTAGATGTATTCAAACAAAGTGTGTTGTCAGTATGTCGGGTTATTCATCTAGTCTGTCAAATGTTCATATGTTTTCCTACCACAATTTAGGCTTAAAAACAATATATCATTTTCCTCCATATCAGAAACAAATAATGCCGGAAATAATTTCTTGTAACATATTTTTCCATTAGCTAATGGCGTATCCTAAGTTGTTTATAATGTTCTGTTTCCTACATAAAAATGTCTTGTGAGCACATTAGTAGCGAATAAAAAGATAAATACTGTTGTTTTTTCCTGGGGGCTGGGGTACAATGTTTGTTAGGCGTGTGTTAAAGAGAAAATTATTATTTTATATTCTCACAACCATTTGTTACCTTGTAATTTATAGGTACACACATGTGCAATCGTAGAGGTCCATAGAGAAGTGTCATTAATAGTGGAATAAAAATCCCGGAAAAAATCGATTTTTGATTTTAATTTAGTTTTTTTTTAAATATTCATCACACTTGGAGAATAGCCGAGTGATGACGTCAACACCGGCTTTTAGAATGGAACTTTTTGAAGGTGCAAAATTATGTTGCTCCGCAGACTCCAAAAATGTATAACAGCTTGATTCAAATAAGCATGATGACAGTCACTAAGAATTACTGAAATATTGATTTGATATAATTATATAAGATACAGATATTCTAAAAAAATCACTCGTTTTTATTTCACATGTGTGATTACATTTATTTCAGTAAAAATATAAGCACAGAATTCAACCATCCGCCATCTTATCTCAAACACCAATCAGAAGAGAGTGACGTCGTACTTTCGCAAATATCTATGATCCGAACATCTGTTTTGAATTTACTTTGTTGTTTGATGGCTTTGCTTGGTTCATGTGTCAAGTGTTTGTAGTTTGACTCATAGAAAAATGTAATCTGTTTATGGTTTGACTTTGACGACCTTACCACAGGACACAGATCATAGATAACCTATCGACACTGATCACCTATAAATGGTTTTTACGAATTGATGATGTCATAGACAGACGCCATTACTATTCTAGCGTTTTGGCGAATAATTTGAGATGTGTCTTTTAAAGTTGAAATTTTTCTTCAAAAACTTTTTTTTCTTACAAAAATAATATTTATTGTAAGTAAAGTATATACTTGAGAACATCGTGGAGCAGTTTTTCAAAATCAGTCATCATGCCTATTGGTACGGGTGGGTATAAATGCAAAACTTATTATCCATAAAATACCTGATTGATGGGGATTAAACGTACACTCCAACAAATGAATCCAAGGAAAATTTATATCAACCGTTCAAATTGTTCTTCATTGACCCCCCAACAATAATTTCATCTGGTAATTAAGTCGCCTTGATATTCTGTAGTACTTATAGCATTTACTGCCTCACTTAATTATAATATATAAAAAAATACATATTGATTTATTTAATTACAGTTTCCTGTCCAAATTGTGATTTCAGTGAAGCGTGTTATCAATAGAAGTCGAAGATAAAAGTTTATTACCATTTCAACAACTAACAAATTTGAACAAAAGGTAGAACGTGTCGCGGAACACACGGTAGGAACTTTAGTTCCTTTTAAGCAAAAATTATGTAATACATCTGACGTTATAGATAAACAATTTGCATATTCGTCGGTGGTCAAGTAATAAGAAAACCAGACTCTCACGCGGTAGACCCGGGTTTGATTCCCCGTGAAGAAGTTTTTTTTTCTAATTGTTAATTTTATTTTTGAATAATTTTTCTGCTTGATATTAATAACGACAACAGGTAGACGTTTGAAATATTTAGCAGAATATTTATTATTATAGATGGTTATAATGGTACGATACCCTTCATGAGTGAGTCCGACTGGCAAAATCTACTTATAACAGCATCGTATATTTAGAAGGGAAACCGTAGCATTATACAAATTGGACATTCAAGAACTGTACGTTTACCACAAAAAAATTAGTGGAAACATAAAATTGAATTGTTAAATTTTCCATGTGAAGTTATATTACAGTTTATAGGAATTTTTATTTTCTAGATTTTTTCCTAAGTGGGTCGTAGAAAAAATATGCTGTTCGACTCGTGTGGATTGTCCATATTGCACTTGAACGATTGAGCACTCCGTCTACGGCGTCGTGCTCAAACTTCGTCCTCGTGCGATATGGCCATCATATCCACAATAGTTGCACAAGCTACTATTTCTATCAAAATATGTCCTTTTACATTTTAAAATAACCTGCCAAATGTCAAATCAATTCATCCATCAATTTTAAAGTTATCGAATCGAATCAAAACATTCAAGTTTTCAAAATTTCAACACCCTGTATTTCGAGAAGTAAATGTGCTAGACCCCCTAATCCTCCTATCATTCTGTCCAGTTTTACGAGAGAAATCTACATGCAAACGTTGTAATTACCCTTAACGTTCGAGATGCTTATACCATTTTTTGCGCAATCGTATTGAAATAAATTCCGAATAAAATAATTTAATTTTTTTCGAAATGAACGAAATGTCAAAAGTGACATTTATACTTTTCGATCAGTTTAATAGTTATTTATGATATGAGTGTTAAAAGTGAGGTTTTATTTTGTGAGTGAAAACGTTTGTGAAATGAGCGGAGCGAATTGAACAATTTCACGAACAAAATAAAATCACTTTTAACACAAATACCATACAATGTTTTTTGTACAACTTCCCTATTTTGATAATGAAACGAGCGAATTTGCAATGACAATAAATTCAAAATGCACTTTAGTATTCAAATAATCAAAAGATTGTTGTGAATGGCAGACGTTTACATAGCAGCGTGCTAAAAATATTTTTAACACTAGTGTTAAAAGTATTTTTAGCACGCTGCTATGTAAACAATCGTTTTTAACATTGTTTGCTATCATTAAAAGTGTCACTTTTAATGACAGTTGAACAAAAAATATATTTCGCATTCTGGTGAAATTGTTTTTATGCAATTTATTACTTTTCGACGTTTGAACGGTGAGTAAATCACTTACCGACGTGTTAAACTTGGAAACCAGTAAACACAACCTACTGTCCTGACAACCGATGCTGTAAATAAGCAAAAAAGATCAATCGCGCGGAAAAAATTATGGAAATAATAGTGAAAATTTATCCGAACAAATTCAAGTAGATCACCAGCACTGCGAATTCCAGCTTTGTATAGAATTTTAATATAGCATCGGTGGTTCAGTGGTAGAATGCTCGCCTTCCACGCGGGCGGCCCGGGTTCGATTCCTGGCCGAAGCATATGAATCGCTGCTTCGTAAACGAGAGAGAGATTCAGGAGATAGCACACGCACGCAAGCAAGGCACATAACGAAGCAACGTAACATAAAGTAACGTAACGTAACGGTCAGATCATTTTCGTCGCGACCCCTGGTAAACATAACCTGAAGTGAAGAACTAAAGTTCCAAAATTTTTTTCAGAGCACACTGTTCACTGATAAGGAACAACTACTTCCCTGGCTATATTTCACAAAGGATATTGAAGACCGCACAATATCACTAGTAGACCCGTTATATTTTGCAAATTAACCAGCACCATTAGTATTTCTGAGATCTGGGAATAATAATTGTATTTATCACAATACCAACCCATGTCTGTAATGTATGGCATTTTCACGATTTTTTTTTCGGGCAAATTTTATGCTTTTGCAATTATTATTATAGCTATTTGCTTGGAAAAGTGCCTGAAGTTTTTGATATTATTGTGATTCTGCTTTAATATATCCACACCTGAGAAAAGGAGAAACCACATTTTTATTTTTCCTATAGATATATTGAAAATTTGAATTAGAAGTTCATAGTGAATACTGTGGAATATATAATCGCTTATTTCCAAAACATTGGCTTTGAAATATAATCCGTCAATTGGTAATAATAATCGTTCATCCATTCAGCTAACCTAAGGGTTCTCTAGAATTGACAAATTAACTGGGCAATGCTATACTCAGTGTGAGTCGTGATTCGTGATGTGTGTAAATCAAACGGAATCAATCACACTGGAATTGGGTTCATGTTTCATTCCGCTCTTTTTTGAATATGTTAACACTTTTGAATTTATGAAAACAGATATGGACGACGAACTTGACTACAAATTTAAATTTTGTATTTTATCTCGACAATGAAAAAGTTTGATGTACATTAAAACGTGTAGGATTCTTCAAGATGTAGTTCAGTCAGTCAAGACAATTGATTGATTATAATTCCAAAAGTTTTCAAATTTTGACGTAAGGTCGGGAATGGTATAAAAACAAACTATGAAATTTTGAAGCCTGTTCCGGAGTCCGGAACATTGTTAAAATTGCAATTAAATCAATTTTTGCTGTATGGTCGTGAAAAAAATTCCAAAAGTTCTGCAAACTTGGTGAAGTTTTCGATATATTTCATATCATGTATTAAATTTGCAACCAATCTAAGTGTAAGGAACATTTTTTGTTATTAAAAATTAATGTTTTTTTTATTAAACTGGAGGAAAACGTTCCAACAGTTCTGCAAATTTAACAGATCTATCGGAAGAATATACCGAACGACTGTACAAATTTGCAACTCATTACGTTAACCGGAACATGTTTATTTATAATTTTTTTTAATTCGTGGTCATTTTTTCGAGCAAGGCGGTCTCGGAATAATAACAAAAGTTTTGAAACTTGGTTGCAAACTTTGAAAACATCTATTCTGATGCATTCACAAATTTGCAACCTCATACGCGATCCGGAACTTTTCAATTTTCTTGAAGGTGAAAAAATAATAAAATTACAATTTTGCAAATTGCATAAAGCACGAATTAAAAAAAATTATAAATAAAATTATAAATTTACAGAACTTTTGGAACGTTTTCCTTCAGTTCAATAAAAAAAAAACATTAATTTTTATTAACAAAAAATGTTCCGTACACTTAGATTGGTTGCAAATTTAATACGTGATATGAAATATTATATCGAAAACTTCCCCAAGTTTGCAGAACTTTTGGAATTTTTTTCACGACCATACAACAAAAATTAATTTAATTGCAATTTTAACAATGTTCCGAACTTCGGACAAGGTTGCAAAATGAGATTTATTGTCGTCTCAATGTACCATTCACTTGACCGAAGTTTGAAAACTTTTGGAATTATAGTTAAATTTTCGATTTCGAATGTCAATAATGACTGGATTAATGTGGAAGGGTCAATGCAATGATTATTTTTCATTCCTTCCGTTTCTTGGAAAATCTAATTTGTGTTACAAGGTATTAGATATTTTTCATGTCGAGGAAAAGTAAAGAGGGTGAAGAGGGATGTGAGATTACGGTGTATGCGGACGATGTCTGTCTGGTATGTACGGCAAAGGGAGAGGTGAAGATAGAAAGAAAGGCGAAGAGGATGTGTAGGAAGATTGTGGAGAACATAGAACGGATGGAGGAAGCGGTGGAATATCTGGGGGTGTGGTTGGATAGTGAAACCAAATTGTTGATTGACGTTGAGCGCCAATGAAACAATAAAAAGTCCAAGGACGTTAAAAAATGATGTTGAATGACGAAAAAAAATGAAAGTGAATAATGCAGGTTCTTGCCTATAACTAACCAATAAATTTGGAGGTAACCTTAGCCAGTTCGCAGGGCCTTGTTACCTTATTAATATGAAGAAAGGAATTTACTTAAGCAAAATAGAAAAAAAATGGAAATAGTAATCTTAGGGCGCCACTAATTTTCTTTCCTAAAAGAAAATAAGAAAGAAAATCAAATTTAATGGTCAGCTAACTTTTAATCCGTTTAAAAAAAGAACTTAAAGTTTCTGTATAATAAATAAATAAACTAACAGAGTGAACAAAAATTTATATAATTATAGTCTTGAAATTTACAATATTAAAAAAAGGGTTAGTGGCAAATACTTAAAAAAAATACTTAGCACAATAATACAGTTGTTTGAAGATAAATATGATGCGATGTAAGTACTACGGATTTACTGCAGCAACGGTATTTAGAAAACTTTTCAGTTTAACAGGAACTGCCTGTCACACTGGAACTGTGATCCAGAAGCTTGTCAGCCACACAGGAACTGTGACCCAAAAAAATTGCTCGTCAAACCAGAACCTGTGCCCCAGAAACAGTCAGACTCTCCAGAAACTGTTTTATGTGCAAGGAAACTGTGCTACAAGAAACTGTTTTTTTCCCGGGATCTGTCTTTCCCAGGAACTGTGCAGTAATCCAGATAGGTACTTTAGGGATAACGGCAGCCTATTAGTTTTTGTTTAAACTCATGTTTAAATAATTACACGGATTACTGCACAATTGTTGTATTGTGACAAACGAAGAGAGAAGACCTGCACGAACCTTTCTCATCCTTATTTAAAGATCGTACAAAATTTTAAATTTCGCGGTAAAATACTTCTAGAATATCGATTTTTGGTCTACTAGCTTATTTCACCACAAATCCTAAAAGTGAAATGATTTATTAAATATTTGAATAAAATATTTCCAGTACATATAGTATATACTATTCCACCAAAAATCAAAATTCTGAAGTGATTCAATAGCCAATTATCCTCCTCTTCAATTCTCCCAGTGTTTTCACATTACCCATCAATCTTCCCAGCCATGCTGCCCTTACTTTTGCCTTCTGTGCAGCCTTCAACATATGGGTTTTGGAGGATAATTGGTAGGACGGTAGAGCAGAGTATGCTGTATGGCGCGGAAGTGTGGGGTGAGGAAGTAGGGGTGAATGCGAGGGTCGAACCACGCCTTCGGGTGCAAAGAGGAATACTTCTGAGGGTGGTGCAGGCGTACAAGACAGTGGGTGGACTGGCAGCAGCAGTGCTGTCACGGTTGAACTTGATGGCTAGAGCAAGACAGAAACGCTAGAGGGGTGCAAACAGAGAAGAAGTACAGGAATGGATGGATGAGGAAATGGAGAGAAGGTGGGATGGGTATGAGGGCGCGCTAAAAGGAGCGATTGGGAGCAGGAGAAATTGGGTGGACCGGAAATTTGGAGAGGTGAACTACTTCTTGACGCAGGTGCTCACAGGGCATGGGTCGAGAGTGGGTTACCTCCACAAGATTGGGAAAAGAGAAACTGGAGTTTGCTAGAGATGTGAAGTGAAGGATGATGTGTTTAGATGTTGGAAGAGCGAGAAAGTTTTGGAGAAGTTAGAAAATAAACTGGGAGGGGCGGTGTATTGGGATAATATGGTGGAGATTATGTTGAGGGGCGAGGAGGAATGGATGGAGATAAGTGGCGTAGTAGAGAGCATGATTAGGGAAAGAGAAGGACTCGCTATGGCATGACAGAGGTAGCAGTGACAGAAGGAAGAAGATGCCGGAGAGTGTGTGAGGGACCGCCACCCGTCTTGAAGTATGCTAGGGTAGTGATTCCAAGGCGGGAGTAACGGCGAGTTTGAGGTGGGTTTGGTTGGTAGGCATCTCCGTGGGGATGAGTCCAACACTGTCTGGGTACTGGTTAAGGAACCAGTCGAACATGCGTTTCCCATCTTGGACCGAAAAAAAATGTCAAAGAAAGGAAGATAATGGCATCGAATCGACCCTTATTGAAAAACTTACTGTGTGATGGAAAAAAATTGATTTTTGTCTATAGAGAGAAGGGTTATTTATATGATTCCAACACTATCGCCCAGCCCAAGAAAACTATAGCAAACAAAACGAAGAGAGTTATAATGGTATATTATACAACAAGGTGGTGAAGACTATTATTATTGACCGAGCACCAAGATTATTTTGCGAGGGGCTTTACACCGAGCGGAATAAGGTCCGAGGTTTATAAATGTCTTTAACACCATGATGTATATACAAGCTAAATTTAAGACAAAAATTAAAAATAATTCACAAACGCACCACGAGAAGCGTTTACTCCGTCGTCTAATTGACAAGTACACTGTCAGTTTTCGATATACTATGAACGTACTCGTTATGTCATCAGTCATTTTTGGTTGAGCGCGAATTTTAACCTAATGGCATTTTCATTCAAATAATTTTATCTTGGTAGGTAATTTCAAGCAGCAAATATGTTAAAGACAATCTCCTGGGTATACAAAATTAGGTTGCACATGTTTTTGTTGAACTACTATCCCTTACTTCTCAAAATATTTGAATTTGTTCATTATTGACCTAGTTGTTGTGGAAAATGTGTTTGAATCATTGAAACATGGAAATTATAGTATAGCCGATGCAGCAAAAAAAAAACAAGTGAGTTGACCAATACTCCAGTATTCACACCTAAAGTCATTCTCAATAAGCCACTGCATGAACGGAGTGACGTCAGTTGAACCAAATTTCTTGACCAAACAAGAACCATATTATGTCCTAGACCAAGAACAAATAATACCAGCTCTAGATTGTTTAAAAAAGCGGTTGATTGAAGACTAAACTGGAGTGGCTTGCAGTCCATCAAATTCTTGGGGAGCTATTTCTTAAATGGAATTGAAATATTGTACCATCGATAATAGGCCAGCGATAATAAAGTCATATCGATCACGAATGTAGTGTCATGACTACTTATAGGATATTCAAAAATATAAATGTGAAGATCGTTCGGAAAATATGACGATATTCCAATTGATTGCTTGAAAATTCGATTAAGCATATTAATAAGGCTGTAGGTACAGCTTATGAAAATGTTAATGTCACTGTAGCACCCTCAGTAAATAGTTTAAATGAAGACGATAGTGTATCTGAACAAGGGTTGAATAGTTGGTTAAGAATAGTATGAAATCAGTTCATCCGTTGTAATTAGATAATGTCTTGACGTGAATAATAAAATCGTATAAACAAGGTGTCCCACGAGGTTTTGGACAGTATATATCTCGAAAACTATTTGAACTACAATATTGAAATTTGGCAGTTATAAACCGTAGGTAGTATTACGCATTTCAAGCAATCATCTACTTTGCTACAATGTTACGTTTCGGGTCACGTGGTATCATTTTTAGAAATGTTGATGAGACAATCTGTATATTGTTCCACTGCTCTGAAGGTCTCTTTTATACTGATTCGGCAATACCTATTTTTTTGCTAGCTAATTATAAACGACCAAACAACTCCAGGTAAAAATAATTTCACTTACGTAGAACAAAAGTTAGGATATTTCAACTAGATGTCCGCAATAAGAATTAGAGAGTGTTAAAAACAAAGAAATATTATCCTTCCAAAATACATTTGACGCAAGGTCTAACTCCTGCAGATCCACACAGGACACTCGATTTCATTGCTGGCATGTCAAATGAAATCGTAGACGACCCTTTTTTCTTGAATAAAATATTGTGGGGTGACGAAAGCCGTTTTCACAACAACGGTATAGTTAATAGGAATAATTGTCACTACTTAGTCGGGTGAAAATCCCAGGTGGACGCGAGAAACGCATTTTTAAACTATTTGGGGAATGAATGTTTGGGACTTTAATAGGCGTGAAAGGTATTCAGATTTTCCCCAAAATATTTTTTCTCATTTGCTTGAGGACATTCCACTAAATGAGAGAGAGACTATGTGGTGGCAGCAGGATGGTGCAACTCCTTATTTTGCTCAGCGAGTAACGTCACATCGGAATGTGTATTTTCAAGACAGATGGATTGGGGAAAGTGGTACAATACATTGGCCGGCTCGTTCACCAGATATAATCCCGTTAGATTTTTTACTTTGGAATAATTAAAGGGATTAGTTTATGTTACAGCTCCCAACGATGTAGATGATTTGAAAAACAGAATCAGAGCAGCTTGCCAATCTGTTACACCAGAAAGTATTAAAGCAGCATGCACAAGAAATTTACTCAGAAGATTTGAATGCTGCATCAATGAAGGTGGACATTAATTTGAGTATGAGCTGTAGTGAAAGTGTTATTGTATTCCGATTATTTTTGTTTTTCAAATAAAAAACTTCATAAAAATTAGTTTGTCGTTTCTAATTACCTAGCACAAAAAAATTAGTATAGGAGAGACCTTCAGAAGAGTTGAACAATATACAGGTTGTCTCATTGACATTTCCAAAAATGATACCACGTGACCTGAAACATTACATTGTAGCAAAGTAGCTGATTGCTTAAAATGTAATACTACCTACGGTTTGTAACTGAACTATTACTTTTGACATCCATTGATAACACGCTTTACTAAAATGATATTTCATTTACAGGAAACTGTGCATAAAATAGATAACTCTACGGAGTCGTTAGGCTTTTTGTCGAATATAATTTTAGTTTGTGGTTAAATGTCACTATTATTGCAAAGGACCCCGCGCTTTTCTTATGACAAAGTGGTGTTCCGTCAAAAGTTTTAAATTTTGGATATGATGTTGTACTCGACTCCTTGACCAAAAGTGTCCATGGGACCAATTCAATCCTATGACTAGTTTCCGATATACAGGGTATTAAAGTTGAAAACTCCTTGTTTTTCGTGAACACGTAATTTTATTATTAACAAATAAATATTCATTTTTAATTGATATTACCATTGATTTATTCTAGTTCATCGTGAGCTTACACATAAATAGTTCAAAATGTCAACATATACAGGGTGGGACTCAATTATACAAGGACGAATTTTTGGAATCCTAAGAAATTCTTATATTAAATGAAAACAAGGTCAGAAATAAAAAGTTACTTCATATTCAATGTTCTGGCATTAAATATACTAGTTCTAGAGGTATTCCATACAGGGTGATTCTTAATGCAACCTGAAATTAGTTTTTTTCTGTATGAAATAAATAAGTTACAGCATGTATTTTAAAATAAATTTTTGATGCTTAAAACATATTGGTTACCTAGATATTAGTACTTTTCTTAAAATACAGGTTGATTTGCACATAGATCTTGTTATTAAACCGACGCGGACGAGAAATCCCTATTGAAAATTTATAAAGCACTAATTCGTTCCAAATTAGATTATGGCTGCATCGTTTACATGTCAGCATCTAAGACAGACTCAGGATCCCTGAATGCTATTCATAACACGGCCCTGCGACTTTGCTTAGGCGCTTTCCGCAGCAGCCCATCTGAAAGTCTCTACTGCGAAGCTGATGAACCCCCACTATGGATTCGACGACAATATCTGCTTCTATCCTACGCAGCCTCAGTCTCTTCAAACCCTCTCAATCCTGTCTATTCTCTGTTCACATCAACTTCCAACCCTCTAAATAACCCTTCACCAATAGTTAAACCTATCGCTTCTACTCTAGCTTCATTAACAAATAACATAAACCTCTCACTTACAAACCCCTCTTCGTTTTCTCCAACCCCTTCCTGGATCATGCACCCTCCTCAGGTCAATACTTACTTATCCAAATTTAATAAACATGAAACACCTAAAAATCTCATGATTAAATCATTTCATGAAATCATCCATAACAATCATTACGACTTAGTATTATACTCCGACGCTTCCAAAAGTGATACAGGAGTTGGCTGCTCAGTTACCACAGCAAAAAATCTCATCAGCACTTCCCTAATCCCTTCTTTGTGCAGTGTGCATACTGGAGAATTGTACAGTATTCTACAAGCTTTTAAGCACATCAACCATCCCAATAAAAAAGTTGCCATCTGTACAGACTCTCTAGCGTCTATCCTATCTATCCAAGAATTATTTACTGAACATCCCATTGTCCAAGAAATCCATCATTCTTATCACCATATCTATTCCCTAAACACCACAGTCACCATTATATGGATACCCTCACACATCGGTATACCTGGAAATGTACTGGCCGATCAGCATGCCAAATCAGCTTCAACTACTGCCACAATTACTGCTCATATCCAAATTTGCAAAGATATTAAGGCAGAAGCAAAAAGAATCGCTAGGCATACGTGGCAAACTCACTGGAGCTCCACCAAGACTTCACTAGTATCCATCCAGCCTATTCTCAACTCACCTCTGTTTACTGAGCCTACTGAACTCTCTAGACAAGAATTATCAATCCTTCGGAGACACCAAACTCACGCACAGCTACTTAATGACCTCAAGCAACAGTCCTTCCTGTCAAAGCTGCCAGTGCCCACTTACCATTAAACACATCCTGGTTGATTGTCGCCAATTTAGCACAAAAAGACGACAACATAATCTCAAATCCCAGCTGCAAGACATCCTAGGGGACCCAAACCAAATCGAGTCAACACTGAATTTCTTGAAAAATATATCACTATATCATAAACTTTAAATTATTTTTTTGTAACTATCTGTATTAATTACTGTTTTTTTGTAATCGTCCTGTGCAAGTGGCCATAGTTGCCGAGCACATAAATTGAATAAAAAAAAAAAAAACCGACAAAAATTAAAGAAAATACACTTTTTCTGAATCACCCTGTATTTTATAATTAGAGATCCGTCAAAATGTTCAATTTATTTTGTTTTGTAATAAATAAATAAGCTGAGAAGATTTCATAATCTTACTATGACCAGTTTTTCATAAACAGGGTCCCGAGGGTAGAGTACTCAGCAGAATAGGTATAGTGAACAGAATTATAATCACATTTTTATTTATGGATACATACCGAAGTGTACCGAATCATTGATAAAAAGATGATTAAATTACATTCATTTAATAATACTCTAGGCATGTACCTCAGTAAATTAATAATAATAAAAGTTTCATTTTCAAAAAAAATGAGAAAAATGAAAAGAAGAATAGCCTGGAGCATAGAGAAATATTCTCTATTGCCCACAGTTTTGGCATTTTGACTTCAGTTTTATGGTCTAGTTTCGATATGTCTGTTTGGTGTATTTGTTATTTCGTTCCCAGTGTCGAATTTCTATTTTATTTGTTCCTGTCTAAATGGATAGACGAGCCGTAAACTTTTCCAATGAGGAGATTGAATCTCTTTTATCATTAGTGTAGTTCTGTTTCGTTCCACAAAGTGAAATGGTCCAGCCGATTCCCAAATATCCTTTGTCGCCGAGAGCCTTCAATAATATTCATAGCATCTTCTTCATCGTCGGTTGAAAGTTCCTCAAAAATATCTTAGATATCGTTTGTTAAGGGCCCGTTATTGAATGAAAATATGACCGTAAAAACATGGCTTACGTTTTTCATTCAGTTAATTTTTATTAATAATTTTAGATGAGACATAAGGTGTTATATCGATTGCCAAACTGTTAAGGTAGTGTGCATCATAATTTATATGGGTTTCTTGTTAGTAATAAATTCAACAGACGTTGTCAAATATCCCCAATTTTGGACAATGAAGATTGAAATGATATATAAAGGTGACACATCCTTCATAACAGTATTTTATAGACAAATGTGTGACAATGCAGCGAAAATATTGTTATTTTATCAAGAACTGAATGAAATAAAAGCGGCATAATTAGCGCCGTAATTCAAATATGGTAGCCAAAAGCTCAGTCTTATTTAGTTGAACCGATTTGGCATCAGAGGGAGCTGACTGAATCAGTATCATTCGAGTGATAGGTATATATCGAGAGGATAGTTTCCTATATGAGACTCTAATTTTCCAATCCAGTGTTGCCAGAACGGGTACAATTGTATCAGATTTCGTACTCTCGATAATCCAAATGTACACTGGTACAACGTGTGTAATGCAATAATATTGGCTTGTTAACTTTTAATAGCGAAAGTATTAGTTATACACGAACGACTTCAAAGCGTTTTTTATATAGACAATCAAAGATCTCGCATTATATCTTCTCTTTATAATAATAAATCACATTAAGCTAAGTTAGATGTTTAAAAGTGATTTCATTTATTTATATTGATTTATTCAATTGAATGTTGTTCGTTTTTGTAGGTTTGAGTAAAATTAAAGGATTTGTCATGGTTTTTTAATAT
>CAJUYG010004257.1:17454-32957 GCA_910591675.1 Galerucella calmariensis
TTACGTTCGCGTTCAGGTCGCGACGTTCGCGTCGTTACCATTCTGCAATTCAGTGCAGTGAATTTTTGCGTTTATAAACCTCAAAACTTTCAGTTGGTAGCTAGGGATTTGATTGGTTGAACATTATTTTGACAATTTTGATAGATCTCAGCTGATTCCATTTATATTTTGTTTTGTTAAAAAAAAGATGGATGGGAATATTTATTTGATTTCAATTGTATTTGCTGCAACATATTCATTATATGCTGCTTTTAAGGAAAAAAACAGAAAAAGATGAGTACATTAAACAGATGACAAATGACGTTTCTCACGTGGTGCAAAACTTTTGTTTTGATTGGTTTATACCTGAACTGCCAACTGCTAACTTAAATCTTGGCCATCTCGAACACGGACGCAGCGTGACGGGCGTAATGGAAACTGCGAACTGAACGCGGACTAACTTTATAAACGTAATTGTGTGATCCCTTCAGTTTAACTTCAACTGAACGGAACTGCCAACTGCCAACGACGAACTGAACGCGAACGTAATAGTATATTACGTAACGTGTGTGGTAAGAAGCATTTTACGCACGAATGGAAGACTTACGCACGATGCCGCGTAGTGAGTGCGTGAAATACTTTACCTACGACCCCCCCTGTGATCAGTCAATAACACACAGTCGGTATCAATGTAATGACGTCTATTACGCACTGTAAAAAAAACGCACAGCTGTAAAGTAAATCGCACGGCCTCCCTAGCAACATCTTAGCAACTGTCAATACACGTCATCATTTTATTCAAAATTTACTATTTGAAAACGCATTCAATACGGCCATGTTTAACTATGAAAAGCCCAAAGGGCTAAGTATATGTATTGATTATAATTGAAAAATGGACTTTCGATTATCAACAATATATTAATAATGATTAAACGTTAGTTTTTCAATGTGCTTCTTTCATTGGTAATAGAGTAATAGAGATGGAGATTACCAAGCACCTCTAATTATGTAACTGTTATTT
This sequence comes from Galerucella calmariensis, assembly GCA_910591675.1. Classification (NCBI taxonomy): domain Eukaryota; kingdom Metazoa; phylum Arthropoda; class Insecta; order Coleoptera; family Chrysomelidae; genus Galerucella; species Galerucella calmariensis. Next base: position 18,455 of record CAJUYG010004257.1, read on the forward strand.
CTTATGCTTCTTATAATAAATACAAGTACAAGTAGGTCGTAGGTAAAGTATAGTAAAGTACGAATAAACGAACACAAAAACTATATCAAAGATAGGGAATTCTTTAAGTCAGCTGTTTGCAAACATGCTTGGGAAGAGGGTCATCAAATTCAATGGGATTCATCAAAAATAATATTAAAAGAACCCAATAATAAATGACGGGAAATCAAAGAAAGTGCTTTAATACAACTAAAAGCAGATAAATGTGTAGCTAGTATTTCAGCCGAATGTAGTCAAATTTGGTTACCAATGTTAGAAAGAGAAATTTCCAATAATCAATTACCTGCGTTATCAGGATAGCATCATAAGTTTTTATTCAGGTTTTCTTATGATTTATAATTTGAATAGTTGTTAATCGATACACATTTCAATACACAAAATCACAAAACCGAGTACCGTAAAACCTTACAACTTTGCCCACGAAAATATTGTTTTCGGTTAATATATTTTTGTGAGTTTTTTTTTTTTTGGTAACTGCGCTTATCCCAAAAGTTATGTTTTCACATCAAGAATCATTAGTTCCAGTGTTGTATTGATATCTTCATAGGAAGTATCCGAAAAAAAAAATAAAAAGGGGGTGGGCAAAGTTGTCAGCAAAATTTTCAACTATGCCCACTCATTTAAAAATCCTCGTTGAGCAATTTTAAAACATTTTATTACAACTTTGCCCTCATATTATGTTTTTAAAAAAGTATCTGCATGTATGAAGGTTTAAAAAACGGCTAAATACTTATAATAAAAGGTGTTTTTATTAGAATAAATAGAAAATATCACAAAAACTTGAAACAAATTAACAGTTCTCACTCATAAACCACTGAATAAAAATTTTTTCATAGAAAAATAATACAGTTTCATTGCTGAACAAAAAAAAACGTAGCATTTTCATTCAAATATTAAAAAAATCAACAATATTTTGGGAACTCATATTTTTACTCTTCAGAGCATGAATAGCCTGTGAAAGTGTTTGCTTACTATACTTTTTATAATGGCGCGCTCCCAACTTTCTCTTATCAGTACCATACGTCATACTGCAAAAATATAAATCAGTTTTCATTTTAAGATTCACTATAATTATCCTACAGTATTATTATTATTGTTTATAAACAAAATAAGCCATTTGAAGTGAAAAAAAAAACTTTTTCTCGAACGAAAAACTTCGAAAACTCATATGACAACATTGCCCACTTCTTCTTATCGCCAATAAGGACTTTCTAATACACTCAGTAGAAATTTCACAAAATCACGTTGGTAACAAAACATCAAGGTATGCCCATGCCAAATTTTGTGAAATATTATTGATAAACAAAGTCACAGCAAACCTAAGCTTTTCATGTTCAAAATCGACAAAAACCAGCCTAAATTACCCTACCTGCTTCCGAAGAGTAACACAACCTAACAGTGGTTAGTGCATTACTGAGAGTTGAAATGACTTGCTAAGGAACGTTTGCGACCGTTGGAACGATTTTACAATGTTTCCGGAGTTATAAAAAAAAACATGTTTACAACCTTACATATGGGCAAAGTTGTGACCTCTGGGCAAAGTTGTGAGGTTTTACGGTATACATATTTCAAAAACTTAAATATTCATACACAAAAAAACTATCAAGAAACGCGTTTTATTAACAACATTTCCAATATAAGCGAAAAAAACGCGCTATCCCAATAAAAACCGTTCCTGGAACGTGAACTTTACTGGATCCATTTCTAGTAGACTATCATATCGTTGGAATGTTATAAAATGAAATATTTCATTTCACGTTTTGCCACAGATATGATCTACTATGAATGGACCTTAATAAAAATTTGATAACAGAATTTTGCAGTCTTAAACTTCAAAATAATTTTTGATTGTCTAGTTGTCAAATTTTTTCTGTTGTGTCAGTTAGGGATAAAAATTAATTTCTACTTATTTTTTCTTGACAACGGTAGCTGGAACGCTACCGAAACGTTGAAATAAAGAATTTAAAAATATTTTGGTTTAATTTCCCAAGAAATTAAAAAAATTATGAATAATATACCACAAGAAACATACAGAAGATATATAGTACGTAACTCGTGTTGTCAAGCATTTTACGCACTCACGGAATTACGCACTCGCCGCTACGCGGCATCGTGCGTAACTTTTCCATTCGTGCGTAAAATGCTTCTTACCACACACGTTACGTAATATACTATTACAACACGAGTTACGTACTATACTTTACCTACGATCTACTTGTACTTGTATTCTATAAGGAGCATAAGAAATAACAGTTACATAAATAGAGGTGCTTGGTAAACTCCATATCTCTATTACTCTATAACCAATGGAAGAAGCACATTGAAAAACTAACGTTTAATCATTACTAATATATTGTTGATAATCGAAAGTACATTTTTTAATTATAATCAATACATATACTTAGTCCTTTGGGCTTTTCATAGTTAAACGTGGCCATATCGAATGTTTTCAAATAGTGAATTTTGAATAAAATGGTGACGTCTATTGACAGTTGCTAAGATGTTGCTAGGGAAGCCGTGCGATTTACTTTACAGCTGTGCGTTTTTTTTTACAGCGCGTAATAGACATCATTACATTGACACCGACTGTGTGTTATTGACTGATTACAGGGGGGGTCGTAGGTAAAGTTTATAATTCCTACTTAATACGGTAAACGTAGATATTGCCGCAAATGTACACATTTTCCGGTAAATGTGCACATTTGTCTCCTCGTTTGGGGAATGTGCATTCAACTAACATTCACAATTTCAAAGAAGGGAAATGTACATTGAATTCAAAATGAAATGTGTGGAAAAACGGAAGGAAATATAATCATTACATTCTCCCTACCCCTTCAAAGATATCCAATACTTTGTGATGAACATTAATATATTCAAGAAGTTAAAGGGAATATAATCATTGGAATCAACCTTCCCCTTCTTGATTACCTTGATTTGCGCGTTACAAAATATTGAATGCATTTAACCTTCCCATTTTTGAAAAATATCCAATACTTTGTAACACGCATATCAAGTGATTCAAGAAGAGGAACGGCTAATCCAATGATTATATTCCCTTCCCCTTCTTGAATAACCTAGTGTGCATCACAATGCACTCATCACTAAAGCAGTGCGAGCAACATTTCTTGCTCGAAATCAAACTTAAAAAAAATACAGCACCCTTATCTTTTATATCAAGGATAGCTAGTCTATGCATTTCATCTCTTCGACAAGCGCCGGAAATTTAGAAAATTAGTACAACCCACACGAAAAATCGAAAATCTGAATATCTCCCCAATACTTAAATAATGCTTGAAAGTTTTACCGTCATCCTTGAGGATACCTCATCGGGTGCGTCCAACAGAAATTATATTCCTTCAAATATATCTCTTTAGATATTTGAGAATTTGTCTAAATATGGAATTAACTGAAGAATTTAGCAAGTTTACCTGGAAACTCATTCACAACCATCCTACAGGAATATTTCTAGGTAAAAAGGTTTAATAATGGAGAATTGTTAATATCAAGTTGGTCGTTAAGAAGATTATCTGAATATTTGTTTTTATTTATCTCTAGGGCTTCTAAAAGATTTAATTTGAAGGATTTAGTTTCTATATGCAAAATTTCAAAATTTGAATCGAAAGAGTGTTGGTTTGCTAATAACTAATAAATGATTTGAATAGTTGGAATCTAATTTTTGATTGTCATAACTAGGTTTGTGTTCTGAAATTCTAGTTTTAAAATTCCTAAAAGTTCTACCTATATAAATTTTATCACAGTCGTCATTACCACATTTTAATTTATAAACTCCTGATTTATTTAGTTTTGAAGATTTGGATTTGTTGTTCTTAATGAATTTGGATAAATTGTTGTCAGTTTTGAAGCAAATATTCAAGTCTAAAGTTTCTAAAAATGATTTTATTTTTAAGGATGGTATTCCAAAGTAAGTTAAGCTTTTAAATTGGTTATTTTTGTTTTTATCAGAAGGAAATACTTGTTCTAGAATATGTTTTCGTATCTTTTTATTTATGATGTTGTCAATTAAATTTGGATCGTAATTATTATTAACCGCTATTTGCTTTATTACATTTAGTTCTTTATTGTAATTGTCAATATTCAATGGAACTGTTAAAAGTCTATGTATCATACTATTGAAAGCTGCTAATTTATGACTGATTGGGTGGACTGAACTATTATGAATTGTAATGTTTGTGAAATATAGAAAAGTCTATTATTTATATTTGAAATTGTAAGATCTGGAAAGTTTATGGACTTATTTTGTTCAATTTCTACTGTAAATTTGATATTTTTATGTATTGAGTTAATGTGAGTAATGAAGTTATCTAATTGTCTCGTAGTACCAGTGAAGCAAGCTGAAATTTCATCTACATATCTGTGCCAGTAAACAAATTTTTTACTAAGGGGGTGTTTATGAATTATCTTTTCTATGTTATCCATGAAAATTTCTGATAATAGGGGACTGAGAGGGTTGCCCATAATCAAACCTTCTTTACTGCTATAAACCTTTCCGTTGAAATTAAAATAATTTTGATTTAAACAAACTCTTAATAAATTTATAATATTCAACGTTTGAAAAAGCTACTGTGTTAGCGAAACGCGTCACTTTATGTTCAATTACAATGTAGATTTTACAAAATAAAATTGTTTGACTTCATAACTTAATTTAACAGCTTAACAAATTTTGTGAAAAATATATAAATATAAGATTCAGCTTCTATTTTTGGAGTACCATCCATTATTAAAAATAATGAGCTATTGTTTAACCAAATGATTCTTATTTTCTATATTGTTATCGAAAATATATGTGTAAGTATGTATTTATGTAGCACTTCTATATGTAGGATAGGGTAAATCTAAAAACCAATACAATAATAATAGATTATATTCATAATATCAGTTAACAATAAAAAGAATCTCAGTGAATGATGAAATTGAATTACGATAAGTATGGTGCTTGACAAAAAAATTTTAATTATTTATATATTCAAAAGTTACACTTCACCAGATTCTGAATTGAATTTCACACCTGGAGAAAATGTACTGATATCTGTGACAACGAAGTTATAAAAAAGTTAAAACGTGTCGCGGGACACACGGTAGGAACTTTAGTTCCTTTTAAGCAAAAATTATGTAATACATCCGACGTTATAGATAAACAATTTGCATACCTCTCGGTGGTCGAGTAGTAAGCAAACCATACTCTCACGCGGTCCTCCCCAAACTCCGTCCTCGTGCGATATGGCCATCATATCCACACTGGTTGCACAAACTACTATTTCTATCAAAATATGTCCTTTTACATTTAAAAACAACCTGCCAAATGTCAAATCAATTTATCCATCCATTTTAAAATTATAGAATTAAAACATTCATGTTTTTCAAATTTCAACACCCTGTATTTCGAAAAGTAAATGTACTAGACCTCATAATCGCGCAAAAAAAATTATGGAAATAATATTAAAAATTAATCCGAACAAATTCAAGTAGATCACCAGCACTGCGAATACCAGCTTTGCATAGAATTTCAATATAGCATCGGTGGTTCAGTGGTAGAATGCTCGCATTGCACGCGGGCGGCCCGGGTTCGAATCCGGGCAGGAGCATATTATTATTATGAATCGCTGCTTCGTAAACGAGAGAGACTAAGGAGGCACAAGCACGCAAGCAAGGCACATAACGAAGCAATGTAACATAACGTAGCGTAACGTCGTGACCCCTGGAAGCTCAAACAAAACCTGGCGTAAAGAACTAAAGTTCCAAAAAGACCAATCGCGCAAAAAAAATTATGGAAATAATAGTTATAGTGGTAGAATGCTCGCCTTCCACGCGGGCGGCCCGGATTCGATTCCCGGCCGAAGCATATGAATCGCTGCTTTGTAAACGAGAGAGAGACTTAGGAGAGAGCACACGCACGCAAGCAAGGCACATAACGGAGCAACGTAAAATAACGTAACGTAACGGTCAGATCTTTTGCGTCGCGACCCCCGGTCGCTCAAACATAACCTGACGTAAAGAACTAAAGTTCCAAAAGAAGCGACAGTAAACTTTTCTCTATGGTTATCGAAGTTTCATTGTGTTTTCAATCATTATCATCCATCACCTCAATGACAGTCACGAATTGCACAAAATAATATGTAAATAGTCAAAAAGGTAACAACAAAGAAAATTCTTTGGTAAACAATAAAATCACATGTCATTGACAGATAACGTGCTTAAAATGGCGACTGTCAGACATGCGCACTCAGAAAACGAATTGTAAATTAGCACAAGCTTCGTTTCTTCTTGGGATGGTGCATTTTGTGCGGAAATCGATTGAACAAACGTCACTTTTAATCATGATTGTAAAAAAAATATCCTTTATACATAATACGGTAATATCTTCCATTAAAAAAATTGTTGGGACGTCGATGCCTGTTGCCACGATACCAGTTATTTGAGCCTTTACGCATCAAAGAGATATCTCCTCTATGTATGTTATACACAGCATTGCATATTCTGTGACATATTTGCATACCTACGTTTTACAAGGGTTTTTGATGTTGGTTCACCGATAAATGTCCAATTAGGAGTCTTTGGTACACTGTTAATTCACGTCAAAGTGTGTGTATACTTTTGTGCTTGGGTAATTATTTCTTGTATAATTCCACCGACGTATTTAAAATGGAAAATCCTTGTTTTTTCCATATTCAATCAGTAATAGTGAAATTTTTTGAGATATATCATTGGAATGGGCAAACATTTGAAAAGTTGATTGATATTTTGAAGCAATCAAGTTTATTATCAACCATTTCTTTTTCCACTCCACTACCCAATTATTCTTGGAAAAAGTATTCAAAAAATACCGTACCAGGGATCTTCTCTGTCTTACCTTAGTCACGCTTATTTCGCATGAAAAGTACGATCAATTTCACACCTTCGCATCTTCTATACAAAAGGACCAATTTGAATTATTCAACACGTTAGCTGGCTTGCATTGTTCAAATTTAGCCTTTGCGTATTTTTTGTAACTCTTTTTTTTCATTTTGGAAAACTTTTAAACACCCCTATGAATTTTTGAAGTGGTCTTTCCTATATATATTTCTAAGTAACATTTTTTTATATCTTGCACTAAAGTCTGCACACAAAGAAGTCCAAAAGTTCTTAGGCGATGCGATGATTATTCATTAAAGAACGAGGTTGTTGTATTTGCCATATAATAAAGTACCTCGACAAGTTCAAAAGTGGAAAAAGACGAATTCCATAACCCTGTAATCCAACTATATCAAACTATGCAATAAATATGTATTCACAATTAATAAAACTCCCTTCATTCGAAGTTAAATCTGTCAACTAGTTTCTAAACTCTGGAGCTTCTTGTTAATTTTATACCTTTCCTATTTTCATTTGGTTCCTGTCTGACAACATTGTTTGGATATTTGATGTTCCGTCCTTAATATTATTTTTTCCATGGTAATTGGTGTTAAATGATGAACTTGTACATTAACGCACTTGTGCTGTTGATATCGTCTCCATGGTTATCTCTGGAGTACTTCTTCATTATCATTTTGTTGTTTCTGTTCCAGCAAATTGGTCTATGTGTCATGCCCTGTTCCCTCCTGCATCAATTCAATAATGTAGTATATTATTCTTCTGTACTACACATTCGGGTTCTTCGTGACTTCGGGAACGAACTGTATCTCCTATATTGAAAACCATCGATTGATAATATTCTGCCCTTTGACAATCGGCGGTTCCTTTTGGTAATAGAAATTGTCAGTGTTCGAAGATAACATTAATTTTCTCCTTTCCATTGATTTTACGAAAATTACACTACAACATGGTACCTTATAGTAACAAATGTCAACAAGATATATGCAACAGCTCATATTAAATATACTATCTATACTTTATTTATCATATCGACTGGGTACCTGAAGAAGAAGTTAACGTATGGAGCAATTGCATGGGGACCAAAGGTTCTACAAGCAACGGCCATCCAAAAATTATATTGAATACACCAACCGCGGCATCGGCAGACCTATTCTGTAACTTGCGACTGCCGATAATTGCGCAATTTCGTATTTTCGTATTCTCGAAGAAGCAACTGCGACCGCGATCGCAATTTATTTGTTAACTGCCTCTAGTGCAGTGGTTCCCAAACTGGGGGGGCGCGCCCCCCGGGGGGGGGGCGTGGAGAAAGTCCAGGGGGGGCGTGACACCCAAATGAAATAAATAAAAAAAATTACAAAAATAATTTCCTCAGATTTTTGAAATAAAGTCTTTCTAAGTTTTCAAAATTGTTTTTGTAATGTTTCAATTTCCACGTTTTTTTTACCAATTTCCACGCTTCCACATAAAGGATATTCACTTGAATTAATGGTCAAGTGTTTGTAAAAAAATCTACCTACTCATCGTATCAAGTAGGCACATACTTGTACAAGTAGGAGTTGGTGGAAATAGGGTATTGCAAAATGGAAAGCTGATATGAGTGGGGGGGCGGGGTATCCAAATAACCAGAGGGGGGCGTGGTACAAAAAAGTTTGGGAACCCCTGCTAGTGTGCAATTGGTTAACTAAGAAAGTGCATTTTTCAGTTGTTGATGTGAAAAGTACGTATTCTGTAAGCAGTTTGTTAGCAATTACAACGCGATTGCAGCTGTTGAATAGCAATCACAATTTCAGTAGTTGTAGTTGAGTTGCTTGATAATAAAATCAAGTTTTCTTAATAGAAATAGAAGGTAAGTAATAAATTATAACATTTTGTCAATAATAATAGTATATTATTAAACGAGCAATTTGTGATAGCCATAATTCACGATGGGCGACGTTTGCGTCACGAGCCGCAGGCGAGGGGCGCAAGTCATCCAAGTGAATTATGGCCATAAATTGCGAGTAGAATACTATACTTTGTCCAAGACACTTAATTTATTTATTAATAAATAAAAGTCAGTAGCGACTTGGCATATTACTAACCTCAAAGGGTTGTGGCAGCTACTTCAAATAATTTGACATATATAGAGATGGGCGATACTGTAGAAAGTATCAATACAACGTACCGTTATAAATATATTGTTTTGAAATACTTAATATTAGAAAATATCGTTATGAAAAGTATCAATACTAAAAATTACAATATTTTATAGATACGATATATGTCAGAAACAAATTTCCTGAACAAAATACACAGATTTAATAGTTTATTTCATATTGTACCCCCATCTCTAGTCGGGAATTATGAACCATAATACACTACAGTGTATTATGAACCATAATTCACGACAGTTGATATATGGGTACCATATACCTTTAGTTAGGAGGTAAAATATTGACTTATTATTAGGTGGTCGTGGACAAACATGTTTTATTTGTAAAAATAGTAATTTAATGGACTTACTAACTACCCTCAGAAAAGTTATTTTTTATTTGTACTTAGTAATTAAAGAGATAATAGTTATTATTTGTTTCCACGTATTCAGTAATTGTTATTAAATATTAGGGTAGGTGTGTCCACTTTTCTGAGGGCAGTTAGTAAGCCCATTGAATTACTAATAAAACATGTTAATTATTGACAAAATGTTATAATTTATCACTTACCTTTTTTTTCTACATAGAAAACTTGATTTGATTATTAAACAACTTAACTACAACTACTTTAACCCCTTACTGCATGATTTTTAATTCTCTTGTCAAAAAAATATATGCGTTAGAATGTCTTATTAGGAGTTATGAAAAAATAGTGAAAAAAATATTTATCGATATTTAAAGGGAATAAATGTCAAACCTTGACTTGTGCCACATTTGGCACAAAATGAGATAACAGTAACAATGTTAATTTTTGACATAAATAAAAGTAATAAGTATAAACTCAGATTTATTTAAAAAAAATAGATTTTATCTCAACAAAAGAGTGAAAATCTTGCCCTATTTCGTGTAAAATTTGCTTAAACAATTGCGATCCTTATTCAGACATAAAAATACTGAACATTTGCCACATGATATGTGGGATTTCCACTTACAATCTGGATATTTGCACCTCTGTCGTTCTTCACTTACTCTTGGCAAATGATTCAAAGTGTCCGTTCTTATTTGCTGGGCTGGAATCTGCGAAAAAGGATATTTCTTTCTTTTGAGATGCAGTTGAGGTTGTAAGCTGGTACTTGGTCTTCCCCTTTTTCTTTCTGAACTATAAGCTCTGGTCAAAACATATGTTGACATGGTGTTCACAATTTTATTATCAAACCATGGAACAACAGATATGTTCACACCATCAACATTGGCCACTGCTTCAATATCCGATACAAAAATATTATCTTTATTCCATATTGTTCCAAATATGGCACAAGTAAACAGAAACAGTTTTTTTATCGTTTTTATATAAAAAAAGTTTCGTACGACCCTTATAAAAACTATTTTTTCCACTCAAATTAGGCCAAAAGAAGAAAAATATTCTATATTGAATTTTCTCTGAACAAGCTAGCACCTGTCACCGTCCAGATATTCACTAAATGATTAATCAAATTTGCGCGTACGATAGTGGAAGGGATTTAGCGGCTGCCTGTAAACAACGGAGTGTGCTAGATAAGGGACAACTTGAGTTAACATCACAAACTCTTCGGAAACTTGGAAAAAAAATGATAATTTTGAACGTGTGCCAGTATGCGGTAAGGGGATAATTGTGATTGCTATTCAATCAACTCTTCCAACTGGCTATTGAAAACTTTGTGTTTTCCCATTTTCTGTATGCACGTCAAAAACAATTCATAGTAAAATTATTTTACTCACCTAATTGATAAAAGGATAAGTACAACCACAAAAGACACAATAATTCAAAACTGATGTATTCACTATATAGGTAACTAATGCTCTATTTAAAAATGAGAGAAAATGAAAATTCTTTCTGAAGGCAGATGCAATAGATAGCTAGGTTCCTACGCTCTTATATATATTATGTTAACATAAACAATCACCAAGATTTAACTTTTGTTTGGGCTATGATGGTGTGACTTATATGCCCCTTAAGAATAAAATATCTATCAAATGATGTTTTCGACATGTTTGTTCTTGAAAAAGAAATACCTACTTCTTACATAAATGAAAAAATAAATTGACTTGAAATCTTTTTTTCATTATCCTATATATTCACCCACATTTCACCATTATGTGATTTTTTTTATGTAAATATTCAAGCATTAAACGTTGACATTTTGCGCCTACCTATATCACATCTCAAAAAATATATTGTTTTTTTTCAACAAATTAACTTAAAAAATATTTGGTAATCCATTTTCAACTGCTTTTAGTTATGTAAGGCACTGTTTCGTAGGCTTCCTTGGTTTTTCATGCATATTAAATTTCACATTTGTTTTTGTTCATCAGCTGATTTTACAGACAATTTAAGATTGCTACCCGATTGCAAGTGGCACTAGTTTTGTGACGTAAAAGTGCATATTGACAGCAACCAGCAATTGCGACGCGACTACCTTACAAAATACCAAATTTTGCGACCCTTGTGCAACGGTTGCTAGTTGCAAAATAATTGTTGTTTTTACAGAATAAGCCTGCGGAACTAATTACTGGTCTGACCCCTCTGGACCTGTACGTTAAGGCGGTTGCGTGAATAGCCATGGTACGATTGCGCACGGCTGGTGTAAACTTCGAAGTAGGAGTGGGCCAATTGAGGTTGAGTCTATGGCAAGAAGCGCCTACTGCGCTACCTCTGCTGCAGGCAGCCAATGATTCAATTGAACCCAGGTTTGTGTTCAATAAACCCTATATACAAAATACAAAAAGGTAGAACGTGTCGCGGGACACACGGTAGGAACTTTAGTTCCTTTCAAGCAAAAATTATGTAATACATTTGACGTTATAGATAAATGATTTGCATATTCTTTGGTGGTAGAGTAGTAAGAATACCAGCCTCTCACGCTGTAGACCCGGGTTCGATTCCCCGCGAGGAAGTTTTTTTTATTGTTAATTTTATTTTTAAATAATTATTCTGCTTGATATTAATAACGACAACAGGTAGACGTTTGAAATATTTAGCAGAATATTCATTATTACAGATAATGGTACGGTACCCTTCATGAGGGAGTCCGATTGGCGACATCTACTTATAACAGCATCGTATAATTGAAAAGGGAAACCGTAGCATTATACAAATTGGACATTCAAGAACTGTACGTTTACCACAAAAACATTAGTGGAAACATAAAATTGAATTGTTAAATTTTCAATTTGAAGTTATATTACAGTTTAAAGAAATTTGTGTGTGTGTGTGTGTGTGTGAGAGAGAGATGGTCTCGGACGGTGTCCATTAACCACAGGGAGTATAGGAAGTTTAGATATTAATCTGAAGGAAAAGTCTATATTTCAAGTTTAGCATCATTAACAAAACGTATAAGTATACGTATAAGTAAACGTATAAGAAATTTTTATTTCCTATATTTTTTCTTAAGTGGGTCGTAGAAAAAATATGCTGTTCGACTAGTGTGGATTGTCCATATCGCGCTTGAACGAATTTTGTCCTCGTGCGATATGGCCATCATATCCACACTAGTTGCACAAACTACTATTTCTATCAAAATCTGCCCCTTTACATTTAAAAACAACCTGCCAAATGTGAAATCAATTTATCCATCCATTTTAAAGTTATTGAATTATTCAAGTTTTTAAAATTTCAACACCCTGTATTTCGAAAAGTAAATGTGCTACAGTTGGCAGAAGCAAACGTGAGCCCTGGTGGGCGTGTCCATGTCGCTGTAGTTGTATTTTTGTAGTAACAATTCGATATTTTGAATCGATAACCAAATATCGATACCATAAATGTCAACTGTTAAGAGATATGTAAACAAAGTCAAACTTGCTAAAAATTTAACTCTAAATATTAATAAAAAAATTTATATTGGACCAACACTAAAAGTACCGTTTGCCATAAATGTCTATATTTTCAAATTACATGACTGTATTAATGTCATGAAAAAGAAGGGTCAAGTTTCTATGGAAAGCAACAAAATATGAACTGGTTATAGTCCAGTTTTGCCGATGCAAAAATGAAAATTACCCGAACTTACTATTCAAATTATCAGAATTTGTCAAAATTACCGAAAGGACACATTGGTTATCTAAATAAAGTCTTCGACCCCAGTCAATATGGAAAATCCCCAAAAACAATAGCCATTTTATGTATCCCTTCTACAAAATAATCGAAGAACTATTGGATCTAAATTAGTGAAATTGTCTAAAAATCGGATAATCATTCTCGCATTGACAACACTGATACAGAATGAATAAATGATGTATGTTGAAGAAATCACTCGGTCATATTATTTCGATTATATTTAACAATTACTAATGGACAATCGTTAACATTGGCTCTTGATTGGCTGCTTGCGATGACCTTATTTTAGTTCGCATATTTTCCGGGGCTCATGTTTGGTTCTGACAACTGTAGACCCCTTAATCCTCATGTCATTTTGACAACCGATGCTGTAAATGAACAAAAGAGATCAATCGCGCAAAAAAATTATGGAAAAAATAGTAAAAATTTATCCGAACCAATTCAAGTAGACCACCAGCATTGCGAATACCAGCTTTGCATCGAATTTTAATATAGCATCGGTGGTTCAGTGGTGGAATGCTCGCCTTCCACGCGGGCGGCCCGGGTTCGAATCCCGGCCGGAGCATATGAATCGCTGCTTCGTAAACGAGAGAGAGACTAAGGAGAGAGCACAAGCACGCAAGCAATGCACATAACGAAGCAACGTAACATAACGTAGCGTAACGTAACCCGTAACGGTCAGATCTTTTGCGTCGCGACCCCCGGTCGCTCAAACATAACCTGACGTAAAGAACTAGAGTTCCAATAAAACAGAACACAGAGCCAGATGCTGCAAATGCAATACGCATATATATAGATGGCTCAAAAATGAAAGAAGGCTCAGGATGTGGAGTTTACTAGAGAGCACTAAGGATTAACTGGGAAATGGGAAATAATACCAGCGTGGTTCAAAAAGAACTAACAGGTATCTCAATTGCCACAAAAGAACTAACCAGAAAAGGAATTTCTGGCAAAAACATAACAATCTGCACTAATGGTAGACAAGCCCTATTAGCCTTGAACAGACAACGTATAACGTGTTATATCGGGGCTAGTACTAAAGTGACACCAGAATTTAGCTAACGCCTCGGCAGATAACAATATTATCCTGAGGTGGGTTAGAGGGCACGACAGGAGTAAAGCTTGGGGAGCGGATGGACTAAAATTTTCAGAACCCAGTGACACCTACGGCCTAACAACTTCGACAACTAGCCAAAAGTTACACCCATGCTCAATCCCTTAAGAGATGAGATGGAATCAAAGGATGCAGTCTTGCCAGGATCACCCTGGGCGACCCTGGGAAGCTGGCGCCGAAGAAATATTTGGCGATGACCGGGAAAAACCTACATTTAACAGTAGGATTTCTGACTGGCCACTGTCAGATAAGGAA
>CAJUYG010004258.1:0-17353 GCA_910591675.1 Galerucella calmariensis
TTTTTTGGCATGAGGAATCATAATTTGCACTCTAATTTTACATTGCTAATAGAGGGCGCTAGTTACACTTGTTTGTGTTAATTAAATCAAGGAAACTTTTTTTGGGCTAAACTTACAACTAAAATAATAAATAAATATTGAAAAGCGTTAAATTCTACAAAAAAAAGTTACCCTTTTTTGATTCCTGATGTAACTCAATCGGTTATCGAGTTATTTGCTTCTAAAAAGTTCAATGAATTTTAATTTTTTCATAAAAAATTTTACTATTCATTAAATATGTAATAATAACAAATTTGTGAACAAAGATATCCTATTAATTTTAATTACATCCACGGCTTCTATTTTCCGTCGCAGTTAGGGAAGAGAAGTAATTTTTTGAAAAATCCAAAAGATTGAAATCGGGGCCTCTTGGAGTCCAAGCAAAGTCACTTCCACGACCAATCCATCGATGCGGAAACTGTTCGCTTAAGTATTGACGAACTTGTAGAGAATAATGTGGCGGTGCTCCGTCGTGAAAAAACCACATATTTTGTCTTAAAGCGAGAGGTATATCCTTTAGTAATTCGTGTGAATGTTCTTGAAGAGAATCGAAATAAAGAGGTCCATTTAAATTGGTTGGCAGTTCAAAAGGACCTATTAAATACCCACACATTACACCACACCAAATGTTAACCTTAAACTCGTGCTGAAAATGTGTTTCCCTAATAGCATGTGGATTTTCAGAATCCCACAAATGATTATTTTTATAATTAAATATTCCTCGTCTGGTAAATGTTGCTTCATCAGTAAAAAGAATTGTATCCAGAAAATCTGGGATAACATTTTGTTTATCTTGCAAAGAATGGGCAAATTGTAGACGCTTAGGTAAATATTGAGGTAATAAATTCTGAACAGGAGTGTGATGATATGGATGCAATTTTTCCCTCTTCAGTATTCTAAAAATAGGTGTTTGTAGACTTAATCGGCGAGTACTGATATCTGGATTCTCCGTAACACAAATTAAAATTTCATCTTCTTCATCGGCAGTGATTTTTTTTGTAGCACCGTGCTCAGTTTTAGAGCGTAAAGACCCCGTTTCACCTGAGCGGTTGTAAAGATTTTGGTACAGTTTGTAATTGGGTTGCCTTCGATTTGGGTATATCTTCGTATATCTTCGAGCCGCAGCTGGACCACTATAATTTGACTGAGCAAACACACAAATCATATCGCGCATCTCATTATTGAGAAAATTGTTATGCCTAGGCAATATTTGATAAATAACTATTACACTTGTTAATTACTAAATTGTCAATAAATGGTATACTAATTTATTACTTATTCTTATTATTATCCAATTTTTGCTTCTACACAAACTGTCTAAAAGTGACATGAGCCTACTTAGAAAAAAAAACGGAAAATTGAACTATATATACACAAACTGTTTAATAGCGACACAATCCTACTTGAAAAGAAAACGAAAAAGTAAACCACGGCCTAATTCACGAATGTGATTTCGATATTAAGAGATCTTTACGAAAGCGAATCATGAAGTGTATTGGAGTAAAATTAAAATTTATTGAACTTTTTAGAAGCAAATAACTCGATAACCGATTGAGTTACACGAATCAAAGAAGAGTAACTTTTTTGTGGAATTTAATGCTTTTTAATATTTTTTTATTATTTTAGTTGTAAGTTTAGCCCTAAAAAAGTTTACTTTGATATAATTAACACAAACAAGTGTAACTAGCGCCCTCTATTAGCAATGTTAAATTAGAGAGCAAATTATGATTCCTCATGCCAAAAAACGTAAAATTGCCAATTTTCAAAGAAAAAAAGTGAAATAATAAAAAATTATTGCGAAAATCAAAATTTAAATTTAAACTTTGAACACCCGTATCTCGGAAATTAGCAATATTTGCATGAGGCATGTTGGGCAGAATCATCATATTTTGAGGTCTAGAATCTACAGTTCAGAGATTGGACATTCTTAATGAATCGCCCTGTATATTTCTTGTCATTAAATATGAACAAACGCTAGTAATGAGGTTTTTTTTCTGTTTCATCAACAGTGATACATGCCTCCTCCTATATCATTACGAGAAGGCTCAATCATGTATATTATGCTTCATATTCTGTTTCTGGTTATGTGTCTATAAAAACAGCGAATCCTTAGCCGACTTACCACGACTGAAGACGACTATGCATAGAAGTTTCACTTGCTGACTCGATTTTATACCGGTCGTTTCAGGGACAGACAGAACTTTTTGAAGGTGGTTTCTCTTGATCCTGCATCTGCTTCTTCGGACGTGGGTATCAGTTGTAGCATTCTCTGGTGTAGTTCGTGTGTTACCTTGGCTCTTCAAATCTACTAGCTCCGGCTTCCATGATTTCTAGTATTTTTTTGGACCAATTATCACTTCAGTTGATTGTACGTCACGTACCTTGGCTGCTTGTCTTAGCAGCTTTGCAATGGCACCCTGCTATGTGTTCCCCTTGCCATTTTTCTGACCGATATGTTGATTGAGACCTGGTCTCCAAAGAGCATTCCCTGGTCCAATATGACCCCCAGAAATGTTGTTATAGTATTTCATTGTATTTTTTCTTTCGCCACTTCTATGTTTCCTTTTGACATTTCCCTTTCCTTTCAGCTGGGACTGCTTGGGTTTTCTTTTCGTTGTGTATTACAAGAAGCTACATGCACATATGGCCTCACTTCACCTTTCTACAGCCCGGTATCTTTAACAAAATTTTGTTTTGTCTGTTACTACAATTTTGATGAATCAAAGAACTTTTTTGTTTATAATATTGTTCCTTTTAAATATAAGTGATAGGAGAATGGACTTCAATCGTTTACTTTTCAAAACTTTGCTCTCCCGGCGAGAGTAACATGAACAGGGCAGACCCAATAATATAAAATTTCTAAGTGGCCATAAACCATTTCGGAAACATGAAACGTTAGTCTGGCAATGAACTGCAGAAAGAATTATGAGAGGACAGAAGAGCACTACGGAGAAATGAGTTAGGGTTACCGAGAAGGGCATTAGAACTGCTTCTCAGGACGCGCTTGACCCTTCGATGAAGTGCCTGCTACTTTCAGCTGGAAATCCAAACTTCTTGTGTTACAAACTTCCGTCCGCCTCTTATTATTCAACAAACAACGTGCGAAGGGCAGTTAGGATTTTGACCTAACCATAAAAAATCAATTGAACGGTACATAATTTAGGATTGAGTTAATCGTTTTTTTATTATTTTCGAAGAATAAATATGAAATTGTTTCATTTAACAAATGCTGAGGAGAAGTTAAGCTTTTTTTTCCATTTTAAATGAAACTGGAACTTCCTTATTAATTCTTCTATGATAATGAAAAATGTAAACTCTAAATTGACAATTATTTTGATAGGTACAATATTATCGTGACAATGACAGAAGCTACATTATTTGATGTGGTACCTACTTGTTCAATATTTTCGCTAGACCAAATAATAGTAACTTATCCTGAACTAATATAATATATGAATAAGAAAAATAAGAAGATATGATATTACAGAATATCAAAGCTCAAGTATTATCAGTCCTATGGGAATCTCCCGTATAGGTATAGGAAACCAAGGGAAAATATATCTGCTGATCTTTACAATTATTGTTACTTAGGGAGACAATCCAATACTCCCTAAATTTATTTGTTCATTGAAGACTTCATATTGAGGGTGATTTCTGATTCTTGGAGGAAATCTAGTACTTGTAACTCATAACAAATATGCAGTAGGTACATTTAATTCTGTGTTCGGGATTAATGAATATTTGCTAGTGTTGCGGCTGGTAATGAACTTGAGCAATGTTTTTTTCTTGTCGCAAATCTCACAGGACAACTTGAAAATTGTGAAAGAGACAAAGAAAACGGAAAAAAATATAATAAATGGATTTATACATTATAACCACAATGTGAAGTCATCTAATAAAAACATATGTATGAGAAAATTCAATGGAAAAATTTATTCAATCACTTTTTCACTAGCACAAGTTATCTAAAGCATTCCCATATGTATATTCACTGCATATCTACATAATTTAAAACTATTTCAAATTGCAATAACTCAATTATGAATCTCCGCTGATAAGATTATGTTTAGTACGCACCTGAACATACCCAAGCACGCTTCTTAATATTTAAAACGTTACTAGAGTGTGCTTGATGCTTAATACGTCTTTGAATGGGTGATTTTGGTATTTTTCAACCGGTAGGTAGTCTTAGTAGTCACTAAGTTTGACTTTGAATTAGGCCGTAAATGTTTTTATGTTGGTGAAACACGAAGAAACCTTTAAATTATATATATTGAACATAATAAGTTGGTTTAAAAATGGAAAAACCGGTCTCGTGATAGTTCTATTGTGGAGTTTTTTTATTATTCAATAATCTCGGAAAGCATTTCTTTAATCTGTGTGTATTTATTTGGAGTCGAATTCCTAATACATTAAAGACGCAGTTTTCAGCAAACTTAACGTATCCTTTCTGCAAAGATCACAGCGAACAAAAGAAAAACAACAAAGCACCCACTTGTAACAACTGTAATGTGAAAAACTCGACCTTCGATCAAAAAAGATGAAAAGATGAAAACACCTCTTCAAAAGACGGGACGAGAGCTCGTCACCCTCCTGAAACCAACCTGTCTACGGAGATGCAAAAAATTCCAAAAACTTTTCCAACACTTATGAATGCGATACCTTTCTCCGGCGGTCATCGAGACGTTAAACCATTCCATCCCTTTTATCTTCAGACAGAAATGGCTCTCACTATGTAAACGTTTTTCAGATTTTTTCCATCGACATGCGTACAAACCTGGAATAGAATTTATTTCACTATTGACGCATTACGCTACAGTCACGCTACTAAGTATTTTTTCAATTAACCGATTAAGAGTAAAGTAATTTCTACGATTGGTTTTCAAGAAAGTATAATAAATATGATAAGATCACAGAGGATGAGCGTGAAGTCTAGCGTGAAGTAAATTTTAGAAGAAAAGTTGCAATTAAAAAAAGGAAGAGATAGGTGTAAGATATTTGAAACAAAATGCTGATTTAAAACAAAACTTCTACTTAATTGAAAAGATCAAAGTGGAGTGGTCGAGGTTCAACCATGTGCACATAGTCGGGCTTACATATGCGTGGAGTGTCCGACTTTATTATCTCTATTAATAAGTTAAATAATTATTCGATCAATCACCAAACATAAAGATATTATTCAACTTGCATTCTAATCTATCACTAATTTATCCACCAACGAGGCCTGAGGAGAGTTTTGCTTCGGGGAAGATGGAGGGTATTAAACGTGCCACCATGAACCCTTCTAGGACTACACTCAAGCGTATACGCTACACATGCCACTGGTACTGAGTAGTGCAAAGAACATGAAGGGCTAACTCGCAAAATGTTTAAGAGGTGAATAACAATCAATAATTACTGCATCCATATAGAGACATGAAACAATAAAGAAATAACACTCAGTGAAAAAGCTCACCAGAATATCTTGCAGTTAAATCAGCCACACTAAAGTGAACTACAATATTGAAACCACGAATAACTTTTTTCAACTTGAGTAAGTACTTTTGGAAGCTCAGAAAACATAAGTAGACAGTTGTAATAAATATGTAAATGTCTGGGGTACGGGTCGCCAGGTATAGATAATAGTTATTTACAGCATCGGTTGTCAGGACGGTAGGTTGTGTTTACTGGTTTCAAAGTCTAACACTTCGGTAAGTGATTCACTTTCCGTTCAGACGTCGGTAAGTAAATTACTCACCGACGTCTTAGCCCTACAAACATTTAAGTGGTCCTAAATAATATATCATTTCATTCATTACACAAAAGGAACAAAAAAAATTAGAAGATTTGTATTTTTTTAATGAGCAGAACCAAACAGAACAATATAAAAACTATAAAAAGTAATAAATAGCATGAAAACAATTTTACCAAAATGCAGATTATATTTTAAACTGATCGAGAAGTATAAATGTCACTTTTGACATTTCATTTAGAAGAAATTTGAATTATGTTATTTGAAATTTATTTCAATGCGATCGCGCAAAAAATGGTATAAGCATCTCACACGTTGAGGGTCTTACCGGTCTCCAGCAAAATCTCCTCCAAACATTGCTGTCGACCGGTAAACAACCCTTACCGTTCTTAATACTTAATATACTATAGCGACGTGAAAAATTGCGGGAGATATTGTGGAATCAATATGGCTTATTTATTCAGTACCTATCTATGAAAGCATAGCTATCCACTAATTTTATTAGATATTTTCACGTAAATAGTTGGATAGCTCCATTTTATAGAGACTGCATCGATATTGGTTATATTTATTCATATATAAAGTATGGATACTATTTTCAAATGTCCCCTCATCAATCATAACACGAGCATAAATAAAGCTTCATTGTAGGTAACTTACAAACGACCAAAATTTGGGCCTGTAACATGAGCTGCTGGCATAGCATGATCCTCCATGATCATCTTGCAGGGATCCTTCTTAAACATAACGAACCCACTAGAAAAACTTTCAACCAGTCACATCAGAATAGCGTTCACGTTCACGTCGGTAGTAGATCATCGGAACGGGTAAAATGCAATTATGATTCATCTGTATAATAGTATATTCTTGAACGAGTGCAGAATGATGGCTATTATTCACGCGGATGAAGTTTCTAAAACGAGCGAGCGCAGCGAGTGAGTTTTGGAATAATCCAAGTGAATAATAGCCATTCTACCACAGGTAAAAGACTATACTTTCTCAACGACTAAAAAGAAAAAACTTCCAGCGAGGATCGAACCCCGATCGTCCGCGCCATAGTCAACCACAACTAGGCTATAGAGTATATTTATAAAAATGTAAAGAGTATATATTATATATACGTAACTCATATTTCCAATAGGAAGCATTACATTTATAAATGAAATTAATTCCGGGAGGCGTACATATTCACTATCGCTACTGTTGTCCATTTTTTCCTCTTATAATACGTAAAATTATGATTTTATAATTATTTTGACGTTTCAAACGACGCGCTGTCAGAAGCGATTTGCATTCTTAGGTATTTGACGTTTTAAAGAGACGATTTGATTCATTCATTTTAATTCATTTTAGCATGAATTCTGAAAATAATAGAATGTGATTGGATAACGGGAGTGAATTCTTTTTATTATTCACTGGTGTGAAGAATTTATATCATTATGCAGCTAAATATGTGAAAATAATTTGTGCGTTATTATTTAGTATTATTCTCCACTGTCGAAGTTGTCATGTCCGGTTAAAATAGCGCAGGACAAAATAGTGCTGGACAAAATGGCGCCAAACAAAAATAACGCAAAACAAAAACAGCAGCGGACAAAATAGCGCTCGACAGAATAGCACTGCGAATAAATAACGCCGGTTAAAAATTTCCTCACAAAATTAACTATTAAAATATGAGGAGCTATAGTAATTAACTTTTTCTAGTGTGAATGATAATATGAAGAAAATTTAATGATGATGAACATTACATGAATCCTCTTTCAATGATATTCTAGTTTTCCACACTTTGATCTGAGTCAGTTGGTCGGGAAGCGATATGTCTCGAATTAAGATAAAAAAGATTGATTGTCATTCTTATTTGTTTCCCGTTTCTTATTATCTGATATTGTGATGAACAGTTACACTTTGATCTCTGTCAGCTGGTCGGGAAGCGATGTTGAATTGACTTATGAAAACAACTATTGTTATGACAATTATTTATGCTAATTCAGCACTATAGTCTATTTTGATTAATGAGTTAGTATAGTAAAATAATGAAGCATAATCATTTTTGTGCGACGCTATTTTGTCCGCCGCTGTTTTTATTTTGCGTTATTTTTGTGCAGCGCCATTTTGTCCAGAACTATTTTATCCTGCGCTACTTTTGTCCTGCGCTATTTTTGTCCAGCGCTATTTTGTTCGTCGCTGTTTCTGTCAAGCGATATTTTGACTGACGCTATTCTGCTACAGAACCGTCAAGCCCACGACCCTGTTTAATGCGCCCTTTCCATTCTCCAATTTCTAGATATCGATTGCAGACACGATGCATATTGGAGGAGCTGATGTTAAAAATTCTTGTACTGTTTAATACTGGTACTATTCAGTATGTGAAGAATAACATGAACGAACTCTCATGAAAATAAAAGTATGACTATACATTCACCAGTAGCTAGTAATCGCAAAACTGAAGAGTAGTGACTATTATTTGTCCATTTATGGATAGAAACGTACTGTATATGAATTCACCTTTGCGGCTTAAAAGTTTTATGCAGTTTAAATTGAAAATGTATTGGTGAAATAAAATCGAAATTATTTACGTTGAAAACTTTGTCCTGCGTGTGTTTTTTTTTTAATATTCAAAGCAGGTTCACGTACCTAGACAAGTTCACTTCTGTTTTTGAACGCTGTATTACACTTTTATTAAGAAATATTCACTTTATGTATAGATTCAAATATTAATGAGTGTTTTCATTCATTAATAGCTCGAAGCCGTTCTTATACAAAAAAATTTAATTACTCACTTCAAACAAACTTTTAGCATTCACTAAACAACATTTTTTCATTAAGTTTAATAAAAATAATCAGTATATAGAATTGGGGGAAAACGAGAGCAAAGAATTTTGTGGAAAAACGTGTACTGTGTACAGTGTACATAGCAGCTCAATGGGTATATTGAATGGGTATTCATTGTCGCAGTATTTGACAGATTTATGAAAGGAATGAAAATTTTCATATTTCGATGTCATGATTATGTTTATGGAATTCTGCACAGGTTGAGTTTACTATTTGGAACCTTACTTTGTGGAATCTAGTAGTATTACTCTTATAAATGAATCTCGCTGCTTTTTATTAGCACCACTATTTGATGAAAAAATTTTGTACACTCGTAAGTCTTCATTGTGTCTAGTTTCCAAATTTCGAATGGTTCGACCAATACAAACAGCATCACATTCTGGATATTTAAGTTTATATGTACACACAACCAAACTTATATGGAATCACTCAGTATTTGTGACTAAAATATTTTGTTGGGAAAAAACTGGGTATGCTAGTCGAAGTTAAGGTTTTTTTGCTGTTAATGAGCATGATAACAAAAAATAAACGACTGCACATTAATTATAATATTTCAAATTTTGTGTTCAGTAGTAAAATCACGTCACTCCTGTAATTTTATTTCGGTCCAAAGAAGATAATATTGCCTTATGTTGGACTAACAGATGTGCAGAGGGGAAAATTGTTGCTCTCATTGAACAAGGAATGCCCCAACGAGACGTAGCAGAGGTAGTGGGCGTTACCCAGGGTGTTGTATCAAAAACTTATGCAAGGTATTTGGAACTTGGAGCTTTCAAAAATAGGCCTAGACAAAGTCGTCAAAGAATTACAACTGAAGAACAGGACCGCTTTGTGTGCCAGATTGCTAGAAGAAATCCAAATGTTTCTCATCCAGAGCTGAAACGACAGCTTCTAGAAGCTACAGGTGTGAATGTTTCAGTTGAAACTATGCGAAGAAGACTTCGTGCTCGAGGATTGTACAGCAGGAGACAGTTACGGGTTCCAGAGTTGTCCAGGCAAAACAAAACTGACCGGCTGAATTGGTGCCGTCAACATCAAAACTGGACAATTGAAAATTGCAAAAATGTTCGTTTTTCAGATGAGACCACAATTGGCCTTAGATCAGATGATCGTCGAATTCGGGTTCTCAGAGCTCCACGAAGACAAGCTAGACTCCAGAATGCCAGATCTATCCCAAAATATAAAGGAGGAACAGTAATGTTTTGGGAGGGTATTATAAGAGGAACAAAAACTCTTTTGCTGCCTCTCCAACAAACTTTAACCGGACGAAGGTATGTTGATTTGGTGTTAGAACCGGTAGTTAGGCTTTGGCAAGGTGCAGTTGGGGATAATTTCTTCTTCATGCAAGATAATGCACCTCCCCATACTAGCAGAGTGACTCGAGAATGTCTTTAAACGGAAGGTGTCTCCATTTTGGACTGGCCTACATGTTCACCGGACTTAAATCCAATTAGAAACTTGTGGGACTAGCCTGAAAGAAGAATTAGAGCTCGTCGGAACTCTCCAGGAAATATCGCACAGCTCATTCAAGCAGCATTTAATCAGAAGCATTCCAGCGCGAATTGAACATTGTATAAAAGGGCTAGAGGTGGCAATACGGATTATTAAAATTAATAATCTCCTATTTTTTTTTTCTTGTTTTTTACTAGTTAATTCAAATCTAATTAATTTTCAGAAACCAAAAAAGAAACCATTAGGTTTGTTTTGTAAATTATAATTGATTCTTTAATCCGTATGTGAATTTTTTTTTATTAAAATATTGGAAAAAGAATGAATTTTATTTCTAAATACATTATTTTCATATATTCCATACATAATACAAAATATTAGGTGATTCCATATAAGTTTGGTTGTGTGTATATCCTAGATATTTTGATGGAGGTATTTTTGCTTTTAAATTGAACAATTTTTCACTCACATTAATTTTTGTTGAAATAGAAATATTTGTGATAGGAAAAGAGAACTAGATATCCTTCAAGAGATAGAAATCACCCTCAAAATGAAGACGTCAATGAACAGATGAATCTAGGGAGTTCTTCATTATTAAACTTTTACAATTGTGAAGATCAGCAGATATAATAGTTTGGCAAAATTATCTGAAGCTGAAGCTGAAGCATTAGAAAATAGAATTTTGATTATCAACAATATCAATAATCATGAAATTCCTAAATATTGAAAGATGAACACTTTTCCAAATATGTAATGTGTTTCTTTCAAGCCGGCCGTATTATTGCGCCCTTCAAACGAATTCAATGGGTGTAGATTTATCGATCGGTTCGTTGCTACGCCCCAACCCGACTTGCAATTGGCGTGCGTGTGTTATTTCCTCTCATTTCAATTATTGACTGACATCGATTGTTCAGTGGCGTTGGTATTCTCAATTTTCATAATTTTATTGTATTTTGAATTTTATTTGGTACTTATCTAAAACTTTTTTGTTTTATGTTCAGTATTGATAAACCTTTTTGATGATTTCGTATAGTGTAGTGTTTTTTGTTTCTCGTTTTTCAAAAGTGAATCAATCTACTCGTGGAACGACAAACGAAAGAAAAATTGGAAAAAAAAGTCGATCTTTGATTAATGCTAATAAAAATATCTCAATAATGAACCGTTTGAATGTATTACAAATCTTAACCCTAATCTTTGACTCACAAAAATTTGATTGGTTGATGTTTAGATTACGCGCAAGCTCAACCTATAAATCTAGAATTCAAAATACTATGAAGGCGTTACTTTCGTAGTGGCAATGTGTCTTACGTCTTTTTCTACTGTCACACTGACAGTTCTCGACAGGTCTGTACTTTGTTGTTTACGGTCAATTATTATTTATGAAAAGTGAATATCAATCTTATTGATTCATTTATTTAAATAATACAAAAATATGCATGAATACACGGAAAAACATCAGTATTTTGGAAGTTTCCAAGTATTTTCAGTTAGAAAAAGAAGCTGGTGATTATTAATTGCATAGCCTTTTCTAATTTGGCTAAATACGATCCTGATGATTTGATTTATCAAATTCAAGGTTAACTTTGTGTCAAAATATTCAAATAAAATGAACGACATGCCGAAAAACCCGATGTACGTCACAATCGATGACGCACACCAAGAAGGGTATTATTTCAACCAAATTAACTGATGTCTATTTAACCATGTAAAAATTAATAATCGTAAAAATCACCAAGAAAATAACTGGAACCATATAAAAATATTTTGGTCAGATGGCCGGAATGAAACTCCAACACAAAATTAAAATCTGTCGACCTTGAATTTTTTCATTCTCCCCCCTACGAAAATATATTTTTTTATTTTAAATAGGCAAGTGAAAGCGAAAGTAAAACATGCTAGGTCATCGGTTGCTAAGTATGAAAAACTTTCGTGCTCTGGACCAGGGTAGGGGATCTCTGAAGGCGCGAAGGTGCTGCCACATAGGGAGTCCCGTCAGTATTCCACAGATTCTTCCACAAATATCAGCGCTGACATCCTAGCGTGTTATCTATGATCCTAACCTGACAACTGCCTGACGTGTATCGTGAGTTTGTCCAGTTTTCGTTTTTAAAAACTATTTTGCTTATTTGTGTGTGTGTTGAGTATTGGTAGTTGGTTTTTATTGTTTATAGTGGGACTTTCACTTTTAGAGACAATGTCGAGAATATGTTTTGTGGAAGACTGTTATATGAGGTGCACCCGGTAAGCTCTATCTTTATTATTAACATGTTTCATTAAATGAAAAGTGACAGAAGTAGTTATTCTTCCATACCATTTCCAGCATTGTTGTTGAATTCCTATTATTTATTTTTCTTCACGTTTGTCATTGAAATATGAAAAAAACGTTCCATTTATTGTATACTCTTTTTATTCAATAAAATATATAAACGATGATTATTGCTTTATTTTCCTCACTTCAGGCATTATATGGTCCATTTTTTTGATATTTCATTTAATTTTAATTGACTATTTGATTGTTATTAATGTAATATCAATCTAATGTTGAGTAACTTTAGATGAATGTCATTTTGCAATAAAAGTAAAATTACAGTAATTTTGAATATGCCGCCAAAAACTGTAAAATCACAGGAATCTTCTTTTTCGGCTGTTAGCGAAGTTCACTACCATCTGATTTGTGTAAAAAAAAAAGTAGACATTATTAACGTCAATTCATGATGTTGAAGTATGATTTCACAGACGCCACTTTTTTGTACGGCCGTGAGCGGACAAAAAAGTACTTTTTTGTACGCTGACGGCCGTACAAAAAAGTAGAATTTTTAACAGGGAAAATAATTATTAGTTGAACTTTTAAACTTTATTAACGATAATAATCATTAATAGTAAAATTACAGTAATTTAACGTTGCACCGCAAAAAAAAGCGTCGGCTTTCCATAGCTTGTGGACGTAAAGAAGTATATTTTCTGTAAAGATTTATATATTTTTCTTCAATAATTGTGAACGATCGTGGCTTTTTAGATTTACTATCAGGAATCTTTATATGAATAACAGATCCTAAATCTTTTATATCGTCTATTGTCATGTTCACCATTTCATCGCATCTACATGCTTCAGATACGTCCATTATTAGAACAACCTAAAAGTAGTATGTATTTAAAAACTTGATTGTATTTTGTGCAGGTTAGAATATTATAACTAACCTTAATTCCTAGATATTGCTCATTAGGTGCATTATTTAAAAAATCTTCAAACTGGTCTTTTGTGAATACCTTTGACTTTTTGGGAGTATACCCTCCATTCTGCTTCTTCAGATAAGCACGTAGTTTCATATATTTATTTGCTAATATCTAATCCATGTTTAATATTCAGTAATGATTTTATCATGGAATACTGAGACCACATTGTTGAACTCTTCATTTTTAATTTAGTTGTCATTTCAAAAAAATAAGCTAGTAGCACATTTTCCGAATAGTTTGAAATGTTGTTATCATTGCACCATGTGAGTAATTTTACGTGAGAATGATTATAAACTCTACTTGACTTAGTTGGAATTAAATCATTCGTAGCTGCCTTAGCAATATCAACAACGTCGGGCGGTGTACAGTTGGGTTCTGAATCCAACATAATATAATCTAAAAGACAATTTCAGTACACTTTACTACAACAAACAAAATTTTGATGCTCAAGTACTTACCAAAAATGCACAGTCCAATTGTTGCTTTGAATTACTTACAATATTTCTGACATTATAAAATATTATTGAACTGTCAAAATTGTTTTTGACTTGGCAATCACAAAACCAGTAACCACGGAAATGTAGTGCGCAGTTTTATAATTATTATTCTCTGAATTTATCAACTTCGTTGCAATCGTTTTGAATTTTCATTTAAATATTAATTAGTTCTATAGTCTGGATGCCGTTTGCAGAAAAAATAGCATGTTTCATTCGGAGCAAAAGCACTTTTTGTGGCTCGTCTGAAATTGTCGGCCTCACTAACGTTCGGCCATCAAACATTCAGACTCGCCACAAAAAGTTATACTTTTACTCCTAATAAAACAATATACCATTTTATCTATGCCCTGGACAACGAAAAAGTAAAATGTCAGTTATTGTGGACACATCTTTCGTTGTTCACCATTTGATGGAATTTTCATGGGCTTGATTGTATCGGTCTTTAGATTTTTCCGGCAACAAACTTCTGCACGCAATAATTGCTGCTTCTTCAATGGAATTCATTTTCAACTAGATTCTAGCCAAATATTGAACTTAAAAGATGTAGACTTTATGAAAGAATAATTATTTGACAACTGTCAAAATATAAGTTAGTGACACGAATGTTACCAAAGTATGTAACGTTAACTCACGCCTTCTACCCATTGTATTGCAGTCTACAGAGAATTTTTTGCATCTTTAAGGGCGGGTTTATCAATGCTCGGTTAAATATTGTAGCCCTTGGCTAAATCTTAGCTGTTGGTCAAAGTGTTTATCAACTGCCAGTTTGCATTAGCTGGCAGTCAAACTTTCGGCTAACCTAGCTGCCACTATCAAGTTGATGTTAACCATGGAACATACAGTTAAATACGAGAAAGTGGTGTTCCGTTATTCTAACCAAAGATTCTAACTGACAACTGTGTCATGATTTTTTCATGTTTGCTCATATTTTGCAACAAAGATTATTTCAACTTTAAATTTGATTGTGTTATTATCGTTTAGGGTGAAATCGAGAAGCTTATTTGATTCTTAAATAGTAGTTTAGTAGCATATAGGTTTTGTTTGTATTTTATTTCATTGTTATTGTCAATGTATCTTGAGGAACTTGACGACCATTTCGATGAAGAGCTTGGAGAGTGGCGAGATATTGGAATTTGTGGAGTACGAAAGACGACCATATACTGTTGAAGAACGTATAAATACCTTTGAAGAGCTCGATGATGTCGAGTTTATTACTCGTTTCGATTATCTAAACCCAGTGTTCTCATGATACTCCAACAATTTCCAGCTATTCTCGCCAAGTCACAGCATCCGTCTTTTTGTATTCTATTATACTTTTATGGTGAACGGCTACTTTTATAAGTACCTAATTGTCGCTCTGACACCGTGAAATTGGGATATCTTTTTTGTTTTGTGGACATGTTCAAATGCAAACAACTCAACAAAGCACAACATAGACGAAATAAAAATAACAGTACCACAATTTTGACACTGACAAGTGAAATTTTCCACGATGTTGTCAGAGTAAGCTTACGGTAAAATAGAAAAATAATAGCTTTCACCTCTATATTCTTGATTCAGTGTGTTATATATGTTATATGCGAATAAAATTGATAATATGTATATTTCATGTAACGGGTGATCCTCCTAACACCAAATTAAAATGAGAAATTTACGCTCTGACAACATTACACTCACCGTTCATAACCCGAACAAGGTTGTCAAATGCTCAATTACACTTAGCCTCCAGTTAGCTAGCTGTCGGTTATGTGGTGCATTGATAAACGCTTTCTATTGTAACCGAGACTTTGACTGGCGGCTAGAGATAGCTGAGGGCTACGTAGCTGACAGATTTAACCGAGCATTGATAAACCCGCCCTAAATTGTGTGTTTTAATAATAAAATCTGGGAAGAATGAAAAGTTCAATACATTACACGATGCAAAAGCCCTTTTAGGTGTTCGGAGGTATTCAAATAGCCTCGGCTTTCGCAGCTGGTAATGTAAATAACTATTCCTTTAACTCCAACAAGTTTTTTAGGATATGGTTTAATCTCAAATAAAACACACAACACTCACAGATAAACTAGCCAAACGTCGTGAAATATTCGATCAAAAATATTCGACAGCAAATGATTGGCATGCAACGGTCGTAACAAGGCGACATAAATAAACATTACCGGTTTTGGTTTCTGCGCAAGTCAGCTGGCAAACCTCACGTGGCTTCTTCTGATTGAATTGGAGTCTAACTATCAATAAGTATCTAAGAATTTTTATAATTTTTCCATTAAATATTGGATAGAAAAGTTAATCTGGTGCTTGTGGGAGCAATGATGTTTGGCAGAGCATGTGAAACGACATATTTCCAAGAAACTGATTCAAGATTCACCTCTTCATCTAACCTATGTGAATAATTCACTTCAAAGGAATCACATCTATCAAAATATTTTGGTTTTGAAATATAATGTAAAACATTTTATTCAAGTTTAAAAATAAAATGTATAGCATAATATTTCTATATACCTACAATGGAACAATTGCACCTTTGTTTGTAACGTAAAAATATCGTTCCAACGTCTGGAATTTATTTCTTTGTGTTCTGCTTTTACCTGCAGGAATTGATTGGAGGGAAATTCTTTGGTAATCGATAAAACAAAACAGATGAAACGACTCCAAATCACGAAGAGAAATGATAAGAAAGTCATCTTTACAGACTTGAGAAAGGTTTCTTTGTTTTTTTTCCTCAAGAGAAGCTACAAATGACGAGAAATATTAATATACAAAAGGCATGGAATTTCACGTTCATGGTGGGAGAGCACGTAGCAAAAGAGCTTTATACCATGTGACCCACTTAAGATCGCAACACCCAGTTATAGTTTTTAATGGTCATTTGATGAACTTCAAATTTCGGTGGCTTGAAAATATCTGTAAAGGAATAATTTTCACTGATTAACATTTTATAGATGTGATCTAAATTTTTAAGAGGCTTCGAAAAATGGATTACTGAACAAAAAATTATTAGCGAATGAATTGAATCATTCAATTATTGAGAAAAAAGATTACGGGTGAAGGCATGAATTTTTTTCCAATACTAGCTCTGAAATTGACAATTATTGCGTCTTCTAACCAACTGAAAAGTTGGATTAACAGTTTTTTCTGTCGTTGAATAATTAACAAAGTCGAATGTTTTGTGAATCCAGGGAGAGTTTAACAAAATTTTTGTATACCCGGGAGATTGTCTAATATATTTGCTGCTTGAAATAACCTAACAAGATTTAAGAAGGGCGATAAACTGGATCCAAGCAATTACCGACCAGTAAGACTGGTACCTATTGTTTGTAAAATTATGGAATCTATTATTAGTGAGGCCATGTCTAAATTCCTTCTTCAACAAAATCATAACTCTTCACCAACATGGTTTTGTTCGAGGTCGCTCTACCATGTCCAATCTTCTTCACTTTGTTAATGACTGGACAAAAGCTTTAGACAACAAAGATCCGATTGATGTCATTTATTTAGACTTCTCCAAGGCATTCGACAAAGTCCCAAAAATAGTTATTTGTGTACCAAGGCCGTAATGTTGATCTTTTTTGG
>CAJUYG010004259.1:0-17348 GCA_910591675.1 Galerucella calmariensis
ACTTCCGGAAATCAATCTGATTTTGACGGCTTTTCTAACAGTTGGCGATAAAAACAAATGTACTGATTAAGGAAAATGTGGTAGCTGAGTGCGGTATAAGAAGAGGGCCATCAATAAAGTAGAAGAAAAGGTTATATCTGTCATTAAATGTCACATACACAAAAATCTTTAAATCAAGTGGTTATATTTATTTTCGAATTAAAATTATTTATATAGTAATCAGTGATATTATCCAAAATGAGAACTAGAACAAAGAATTAATACTGCTCTCTAAATTTTTCAATAAATTGTG
Source organism: Galerucella calmariensis (assembly GCA_910591675.1). NCBI lineage: Eukaryota > Metazoa > Arthropoda > Insecta > Coleoptera > Chrysomelidae > Galerucella > Galerucella calmariensis. The sequence continues at coordinate 293 of CAJUYG010004259.1, forward strand.
TACATACAATATTTAGAATGTGTGAAAATGGTTCAGAATTCAATGATACTGTTGACCCCAGAGTGCATGTTGAGTTAGAAAGATTAAATAATGCCACTGATGAAATTAATAAGCTTGAAGTAGAGCTGGATGAATGTAGAACTTCTTTTAAGCAACTTCTTTGTGAAAGTACACTTAAAGTAGATGCAATTAGAGTTAAATTGGGGATGTGTGTTGAACGTGCTAGACCCTATTATGAAGCAAGATTTTATGCCAATGAAATATTTAAACAATCACAGATTGCAGCTTGTAAATTTGAGAAGGCTAACAGTGCCCATAGTGCAGCTAGAGAAATGGTTTATTTGGCAGAACAAGGTTTAGGTGGAAGGACACTGGGTAAATACTGTTTCAATTCCAATTTTGAATCCATTTTAAGATATGCTGGCATTATTTTCTGGAGTACTTATAGTCATTTGGACAAAACATTCACAGAAAAGGGAAATTTGCATAATATATTGCATGAAACAAAGATTCTTGCAGACCTATATTTGAGGCAAATGAAATATTTATATATTTACATGCAAATTTAAACTAACTTCCCCTTCAATGTTGAATATTGTGCCATAGTTTTATTCTGTGTTGACAAATTATAGTTGTTTTTTTGTGAATGTGAGCATATTTCTGAAATGAATATTATTATTTATTTTCTATCAAATTACAAACATCTCATTCATATTTGTACATATGCTTCATTTATATTGGTTTACAGACCCTGCATGGCAAGAAATGCTTAATCATGCCACTCAGAGAGTCAATGATGCTGAGAAGGAAAGAGGAGTGGCAGAACTAGAGCATAGAATTGCTTGTGTTAAGCATGAAGCAGCTAATACCAAAGTACAAAGCATACAGAAAGAATTGAAAAGAGCAATAACCAAAAGCAGGTAAGTGATTTTGTGTCTTTTAAATTATTTGATCACTATTGATGAAATAATCCATTTTGTCATTATGCATAACTCTTGGAAAGCTGAATGTATTCCTCGGTGTATTCATACTACTTCATATTAATAATACTCAAAGTTTGATGTTCAAAATAGCTTAGCATATTACAATGATTATTTTTTAAATGATTCTGTCAGCCAATCATAAGAAAAACATTCAAATTGACCAATAGTATCAAAATTACACTGATTTGTTAGTAGCAAATTACAGCGACTATTTTTTTCATTTGTCAAAATCTGACATTTTGGTGGTTTTAACCAATAGCAATATATTATTCTAGCCAATCATTCGGTATTATACTGATAATTCTGCTTCCTCATCGATAATACCTTGTTTACATTGAAACGTAAAAATTTTACTTTGAATTTGTCATTATTGACAACTAAAAGTGCTTCGAAGCTTATTGAAAAATGAACACAAACCGATTCAGTGCCATCACCCAAGAGAATATTGAACATTTAATACAAAATTCCACTCCACAATTGATGAAAAAAATAATCTTCCCAAATACAACTTGCTCTCCAATTTTTTTTCCATAATTTTTTATTTTCATCACTCAAACTTGTTTATTTGGCAAAAACATTCAAACAAACCGAATTTAGATAAAATCACGAGTCCGTTAGGACGGTTTGTTTGTTTTTGTTGTTGTTGTTGTTTGTTGTTGTTTTCATATTTTTGCCAAATAAACAAGTTTTCGTGGAAAAGAGAAAATTATCCATAAAATTTGAAGCACTCACGATGTTTGATTGGATCTTTGTTTGATTTAATGCATATGCCATTGATTACCAGACATTTGTCAATGTCATTTTTATTTGACGTAAAAAATTTGCTGTCAGTTAACCTGTTTAATGAAGATACTTATATATTTGCTTAACATTTTGCTAAAAAGTTTAAAAAATAATCACGCCGAATAAAATTCGTGGTAATAATTTTTTTTAAACAAAGATTTGTGTATCTAGTTAAAACTATGAAAAAATTACCATCACTTGTGTGATTAAGTACTGTTGATTATCTGATTTACTGTCAATTTTATGTTACAGCAACATAACTAGTGAGCCAGGCAAAAATATACATACCCATGTAATTAGTTATACCCTATTTAACAAAGATACACCTTGTTTCAAATTACGTACAATAACATCAACTGAATAGTATATACCATAAGATAAATAGTACCATTGTACTGGTACGTACATTTGTGAATTAATTACCCCAATATTAAATATTGAAATATGTGATTTTAGGCTTATCTTTATTGCTTTTTTATGTACAAAAAAAAGATATTTTTGCTCAGAATTTTGCTCATATTGAATTATACTGAAAGGGTATGCAACTAAAATGTATTTTCAATGGGAATTTTATGAATAGTTTGTTTGTTTATTTAGTATAAAGAAGTTGGTTCATGCAAATCTGGTGAACTTCTCTCTTTTATTTTACTAACTTCTTTGTACTAATTTTATAACTCTGAAACTGGCAGCTGGATAAACTAAACTTTGAATTCTCTTCAATGTAATGGAGCATCAAAAGATAAAAATATTTTCCCTTTAACAAAAGTTCCGTAAATTTTCTCATCAAAGAGTAACATAGGAGAAAATATTCGTTTAAACATCCTAATGCACATTAAAAAGCCGCTCGCTAATGAGACAATACTTTTCTACTAGTCTATACTTTGGCAAGTTTATCTAAAGCTGTGAAAGGAATGCAGTCGAAAACATTCGATATTGCCACGTTTAACTATAAAAAAGCTAAAGTGCTAAGTATACAGTGATAATAATTAGAAAAGGGACTTTTTATTATTAACAATATGATTAAACGTTAATACTTTAATGAGCGTGTTTCCTTGGATTTTCCCTATTAACATTATTTTTCCAATTCAGGAATGTTAAAAGATGAGCACTTTTCAAATTTGTTATGGGCTTCTCCAAGCTCTGGCAGCGTTGTACGAAAACCATAATGACCACACCCTCCGAATTACATAATTGGTGATTTGTATCGACCAGCTGACTTCTTATTGGCAAGCACGTGCGTGTGATCTTCCCTCTCACTTCGTCAATTGACTGATATTGATTTATCCAGTGGCGTTGGTATTGTCAGTGACCTTTGTATTTTCCATTTTACTCGGTAAAATAGGAACCGTACGTTTATGACAGATATGCGCCATGTTTCCTCCCCGTTACCGATGCCGCGTAGCTTCAGATAAACTTTCCAAACTATACTCAGTATTCTGTGTAAATTGTGCATTTGGTAGCATACTCTTTCTGGATGGTTCTAATTGATTTTTGTTTGGGATTGCATCTTTTTTAAATTGGTATAATTTCTAAAAACTTCCTTTCATTCTTTCCAAATGTGGATGCTGAACTGTTGAATCTTGGCTATCACTTATAATCCAAAACAGGCATATATTTGTGAAATAGCCTATGCTGACCAATAACACAGATTTAATCTATAAACAATTCCAGAACACCTGACTTTTGCAGGCTAGCCATATTCTGATGAGTGCCCTGAACAGTTCAGTTAGAGTTGAAGTTTGTGTATTGTGACATGTGGTGTAAGCCAGACAGAATTTGTCAAATAATGTAAATATAATATATATATTTCAATTAAATAACAAAAACTGCACAAATAACACATGTTGCACTCAGTAAACTGTCTCTTAATTGAGTTTCGAAAATAAAAAAAATCTCATCTCCTGCTCGCCGCATTCCACGTTTAACAACAATACAAAATGATGGCATTTCAGATAATTTTGAGTACTTTCTACTAATTAAAGTCTAACAGTCTTCCATAGTTTACTAGTAAACAGTAAACAATAAAAACAGAATAGAATATGACATGAGAACCCAGAACAATATGGCCGGCCTGTCAGTGACGTCATTCTGGAATGGTCTATTGCAAAAATTGAAGTGTAGTTTGACACTCCAATGTCCAATTTCACCAACCATTTCCTAAAGTTAGGTAATACCTAAATCAGTTTTTGGAATTGCTATGTGAAATTTTCGTTTTACCACGCGCTAAGAATTACTTGAGAGTGACAATATTGGGAATTTTCTATTATGCTTAGGCGTTTCTTAGCGCATGGTGGAACGTAAATTCTGTTTTGTCATTCCAAAATCTGATTTAGGTATTACCTAACTTTAGGAAATGGTTGGTGAAATTGGGCAATAATGCACAATTTTTCAATATTTCATTGTATCAATGAATTAAGTCCGCTTTACAGTTCCCAATTCTGGTTCGATTTGTATTGCAGCTTGCATACAATTCTGGGGGAAAAGTTGACTGCATACTTTCAAAAGCAACATAAATTGGTATATCAATAATTTTATACCGCATATAGAAACATCCCTAACATCCTATCAAAAACAGACCACCACTCCCATCCTGATACAAAACCCCTTCAACGAAATAGCATCGAAATTTTCCAAATTTTCTTTCATTTACACTGATGCTTCCAAAACAACCACCGGAAATGCTGTAGCTTACATATGTAAAGACACAAAATTTGCTATGCGACTGCCACAAAATTGTAGTATATATACTGGAGAGGCATTTGCTATACTCCATGCCCTTAAAATGTGCAAAACAGCTAATGGAAGCAACTTTCTTATTATATCTGACTCATTAAGCACCCTAACAGATATGAAAAATGTATATCCATCACACCCGATCCACAAACTTATTAAAAAGGAGCTTTACGGCTTGCGAGATAAAAACATCTCTTTTTTATGGGTACCATCACACATGGGAATAAGAGGAAACGAAGAAGTTGACACCTTAGCCCTAAAATCAACTTCTACAGATGATTTACCTCTCCTTACAAAATTTCCCCACACCGATCACAGATCCTCAATAAAAAAATACATTTACAAAAAATGGCAATCGATCTGGAAAGACACTGAAACTAATTTAAAACAAATAATACCCGAAATTGGAACCAAACTCCCACTGCCTTTGAAAAGAAGAGAACAAGTACTGGAAAACCGTTTAAGAATTGGACATACACGAATAACACATCAACATCACTTGACAAAAGAAGCTGCTCCTTTGTGTCATATATGTCAAACTCAACTCACAGTGAAGCATATATTACTCGACTGCCCAGTATATGAAAAACAAAGAAAACACCACAAGTTAGGAAACTCTTTAAAGTCAATTCTCTCCTCAACTGGAAACGAAGTGCTATCATATCTTAAAGACATAAACTTGACATCAAAAATTTAAATTGTGATATTTTAATATATACCACACTACATGTAAATGTCTCCCCTGCTAATAACTCGTAGTAGTTGATGCGGGGTTATGTATGTTTTCAAATAAAAAAAAAATAATAATAATTTTATTTCAAAGTTAGTTTATCAACAATATAAACATCAGATGACACACTAACTTAACCGTATAAATAATCTTAAATTTTTTTGTTGATATCCACATTGCAAATTTCATATTGGAATACTTAATTGTGAAATGTAAAGCTGCAAGCAAGACTTGCAAGGTCAATGTGTTAGTGCAATACACTGCAAGAAGAATTGTGAACTGTAAAGGGGGCTTTACTATAAGTCAAATAATAAACTTTTATTTACGGCCACCTTCAAAATTAGGCATTTCCGAACCAAAAAAATTTTGTGAAATCATACATTATACACACTTTAAAAAGCGTGCGTAAATGAACAACGCTTTTTATATGGAACTTTCATTATAACACCCAAAAGCGTGCGTAAATGACCAATACTTTTTAAATGGGGTTTTCATTTTAAGACTCTTTTTTAGCTACGTAATGATCGAGTTACCCTGAATTTAGTCGTTTGTTGTATAAACTTTTGTGCTGTCAGTAAATTTGACAGAAGTGTCAGACAAATAGTGAAAAATATTTGTTACTTCAAGAAAATAAATATTACCCAATGCTATAACCAGTAATTCGAATAATTGTCCTCATTTTACTGTAAATAAGTATGAATTTAAATAATTAGAATTCGTTATGTATATATTTGTTTATAGAAAATTAATTTTTATGTTTTTTAACCCCTTTCGAGCACATTTTTATGTTTTTTAACCCCTTTCGAGCACATTTTTATGTTTTTTAACCCCTTTCGAGCACATTTTTATATTTTTTCTCCATGTGGTTGTAGATAAAGTTTTGTTTGACACTTGTGCGTGAAATATATAACTTCACGCACTAGTCATAAATAACTTTTTGTTCAAATTATATAGTTACAACCAATTTTTTTTATACATATCTTGAAACAACAATAATTTAATTTTTTTTTTCGCTCTGTAATAGTTATTTATGTAACTAGTGTGTAAAGTAGCCTTTTTTTTGACGCCTGCGGCTCATGCGACAATCACATGAGTCGAAAAAAAGGTCTTTACACTCGAATTGCATACAATATTTTTTCTACTAGCGAATATTTAATTAAAATGCAAAAGTTTAATAGTAATTTTCTTTACGCACTAGTGCGTAAAGAAACATACTTTACGCACTAGTGCGTAAAGTAAGTTAAATTTTTCTTTAGAAGAATCTTTAACGCTAACAGAAATGTCGCCGCGCCTTCCAAAACCTTTGCGGATGCCGCCTTGAGACACCTCAAGGTTGCTATCATAGATGAGACCAACCCGTACGGTAAGGTTACCGCAGAACGGGAAAGAATCATCAAAAATCAACTGCTAGAGGAACTGGACAAGATCATCTTCTCCGCCTCCAGCAGCAATAGCAAAGCGCCCACGTTTAAGTCGTGGACATACTCCGGTGAAATCATCAGAGTGGTCTGCGATGACGACGGGACGCTAGAGTGGCTGAAAAAAGCCACAAAAAACCTCAAGCCGTGGGAGGAGGCATCACTGGCGGTCGTTAGTGTGGATAGGCTCCCTAAGCTGACCAAGGCCTCGCTCTGGATCCCGGAGGACGTCAACAAGACGACATCCGGTGAAAAAGAGAGGGTGCTTGGTCGGCTTAGGGTGCAGAACCCTGATCTGACGGTGGCAAGGTGGTGCACTTTCCATCATGAGGTGAAGGTGAACCCAGAAGGACACCTCTTCGTCTTTGGAATCGGAGACGAGGATATGGCTGTCCTCAAGAAGAAGTCGATGAGGATGAGCTATGCGTTCACCTCATTGACTATCCGGGTAATGAGAAAGGAAGCAGGGGGTACCTCTGAAGACCCGAGGTCCTTGGTAGTCGAGCCACCTAGAGTGGATATTGACCCCAAGGCCACCATGGGTCCCGAAAAGGACGTCGAAGCATTCGATGACCTGACGGAGGAGGCACCCGAATACAGCGAGGTCGTCTCTCCCCTAGCGGAGGAGCAGATGGACCTCTAAAGTGAACCCAACTCCAGGCAACCTACTCATGGGCAAGGACGTTGTAGAAAAGGTAAATATCATACAATGCAACCTCCAACACAAAAAGGCGGCAACGGCAACACTATGTCGCCACCTTGATGTGTTGGAGGATGCAATAGCTTTGATCCAGGAGCCCTGGATAATAAAGACCAAAATTACTGGTTTCAGTAGTCTAACGGGTCAAATTTTTAGCCTACCAAGCAATCAGCAACCTAGGACAGCTGTTTACGTCCCAAGGAAATACAGAGTCTCTCAGATGGCACAATTCTGCACCTCAGACCTTACTGCGGTTAAAGTGGAATGTCCAGATGGAAGAGGCAAATATACGGCGTTGGTACTCGCATCGGTGTACTTACCTTCGGATGCAGCCACCCTACCACCGACTAAAGAGATGGAGGTACTAGTGGATCACTGCCTCAACCAGAGAGTGGAGCTGATATTGGGTTGCGACTCAAACTCACACCACTTGAGCTGGGGCAGCAAGGATATCAACGCCCGAGGTAAGTCTCTTTATGAATATATAATTAAGAAAGATCTAACAATCTTAAACAGAGGTACGGAGCCGACATTCATTAACGCCCGTAGCCAAACATTAATAGATATTACGCTGGCGACAGCCAAAATATCAATCAAAATTCAGGACTGGCAGGTGTCGGATCATATTTCTATGTCAGACCACCGCTGGCTGACCTATACGGTAAGCCAGGATCTCAGGACCACTGTAAAATCCCGTGACCCGAAGAGGACGGATGTAGCTCTCTACAATCGACTCTTAATAGGTGCTCTGCGGGAAACAGAGGTCCTGACTCCCAGCAATAATGAGGAACTGGAAAGGTACACAGTATCTATCCAAAACAAAATAGACATTGCCTATAAGGAATCCTGTCCGATGAGGATGGTTCAGACAGGCGGCACGACCAATACCTGGTGGTGCCCTGAACTGGAACACCTCAGAAAGACAGCGAGAACGACCTTTAACAAGGCAAAACGAACAAAACTCAAAGAGGACTGGGGAGTATATAAAGCCAACCTCAAAGAGTTCAAAAAAGTCTGCAGACAAAAGCAAAGAGAAGCCTGGAGAGCCTATTGTGAGGCAGTCGAAGACTTCCCACAAATTTCTAGGCTACAGAAGGCACTCTCAAACGACCACCATAAGAGTATCGGCATCCTGACAAGGGAAAATGGCGACAAGGCCGCCAACCTTCAAGAGAGCGCTGAGATTCTTATGGAAACTCACTTCCCAGGTTCTGTCTTTCCTGGAACGTCAAACTGGACGGAAGTATCAACAACACCCTCACAATATGACTGGCAATATGCTAGTGCACTAATTGATGAGGACAAGATAAGATGGGTCATATCGGGCTTTTCCCCCTTCAAGTCACCAGGACCTGACGGAATAAGACCAGCCCTACTTCAATGGGGAATGGATACTCTTATGCCGCACCTGGTTGGAATTTTCAGAGCCTCTTTAGCTCTGAGGTATATTCCCAGTAAGTGGAGAGAAGTACGAGTGGTATTTATACCCAAACCAGGTAGGATGGACTACACCTTACCAAAAGCATTCCGACCAATTAGTCTCACATCGTTCTTTTTAAAAACAATGGAGAGGCTATGCGAGCGGTATATAAGAGATGAAGTGCTAGTTCACAACCCACTTCATCCAAATCAGCATGCATATACTCCGGGAAGGTCCACTGATTCGGCCCTTCACCAAGTGGTTGGCAGAATCGAAAGATCATTGGACAACAAAGAATCCACCCTGGGTATATTCATAGATATCGAGGGAGCGTTTGATAAAACAACCTTTCCAACAATTACCCAACAACTCAACTCCAGGAATGTACCTCTGGTAGTAGGAGAATGGATACTCAAGATGCTCTCTAGTAGAGCAATAAGTATCAATGTAGAAGACATCACAGTAAGAGGACTGGTCATGAGGGGATGTCCACAAGGAGGAGTCTTATCACCCCTTCTGTGGAACATAGTCCTAGACACCCTGATTAATCACCTCAACAACAATGGATTCTACACAATTGCATACGCAGATGACATAGTTATCTTGCAGACTGGCAAATTTGTGAACACACTGTGCGATAGAGCGCAGGATGGGCTTAAATTAATTGAAAAATGGTGTAAGGAACACTCATTGTCGATCAATCCCAGAAAGACTGAGATGGTCCTTTTCACCAGGAAAAGAAGTTTATCGGGTTTGAAACCTCCCGAAATCTTCAAAAGCAAACTAAACTTTTCGGAAGAGGTGAAATACCTTGGTATTACCCTCGACAGGAAACTAACATGGAACTCTCATCTACACAGCAGAGCAAAAAGAGCATATGTGGCATATGAGCAGTGTCGGAGGACAGTGGGACGCACATGGGGTCTGTCGCCCCGTGTGGTCACCTGGATCTACACTGCAATAATAAGACCCATGTTAACGTATGGAGCAATTGCATGGGGACCGAAGGTTCTACAAGCAATGGCCATCCAAAAATTATATCAAATACAGCGAATTGCTTGTTTGAACATCACAGGAGCCATGAGAACAACACCAACTGCAGCAATGGAACTAATTACTGGTCTGACCCCTCTGAACCTACACGTCAAGGAGGTTACGTTAATGGCAATGGTACGATTGCGCACGGCTGGTGTAAACCCCGAAGTAGGAATGGGCCAATTGAGGTTGAGCCTATGGAAGGAAGCGCTCACTGCGCTACCTCTCCTGCAGGCAGCCAACGATGCAATTGAACCCAGGTTTTTATTTAACAAACCCTACAAAATTCAAATGAAACAGAACACAGAGCCAGATGCTGCAAATGCAATACGCATATATACATACAAATGCCTAATTTTAAAGGTGGTCGTAGATAAAACAACAATCAACATTAGAAAAAAACTAAGGTAGAGATAATTATCAACTAAAATAAGAGGATTAATTTCACAACAGATGCTCTACAAGACGACCATTTGTCTCAATACACAAATTTATTCTTTTCTCTAAGATCGTCTAATTTTTGCGAAAATTCCTGCATTATTTCTAAGCCAACTTGATATTACAGATACAATTTTATAACCCAACATGATTGTATGTAAGAAACACAAAAAGATTAAATTCACTTTTCTCGAAAACGGTTCATGATATCGATTTGGAAGAGGAGAACATTTTTTATGAAAATTATCTTGAATTTTCCAAATTCGGTGTCGGATATATAATAAACTTGAAAATAAAAATACCTGTTGGTCCCCCCCGACTTACACGGTTGTGATGGATCTGAAAAACATTTTATTTACAGCGAACGACTGGTTTCTAACTGTTTATTGGTTATACCAAGTTTGAATATTTTAAGTAATGGTAATTTTTAATAATTTGAAGGAAACTCATATGAGGACGTCTTCTTTAAAGGGCTGTAGCTTCCTTAGGAAGCATTTTCGGATTAAGGTAATTTGAGCTAAATTGACTTAAAATCACCTCTAGTAACCGAAGTTTCCGTTTGGCAGGAGAGTTTCTGGACACCCTGTATACGTTAGATTTTGATTCCATAGTAAAAAATGCAAATATTATCAAATTTGAAGAAGATTTATTTTTTCACTCTACACACAATCATTTAAATACTAGTATGAATAAACTCTCACTTACAACATTTATTAATAAAATAAAACAAATATTTTCAAGAAATAGGATTAATAACAATTATTATGTTCAATATAAATAGAATGTGTATAGTTTTCCTATGTCTATGGTAATACCAGAGGTAATATCATTAATTACAATTTTTTAGAAATACGAGTAATTACTGGTATTGTGTTCCATAGAAATATAATACTGAATAGTTCTTCATTATTCATCGAGATTTATGTAGGTATTTTAAAATTAGAAACACACTACAAGGATACATTCAATTGGGAACATATAAATTTCCTATCAGAAGCACAGTAAAGTACCTGGGAATTCACCTGGATCGCAAACTACTATGTAGAAACTGCATAAATCAAATTATTAAAAAAACGTAAAATTCAATAAATATAATCAAATCCTTTCGACATATTAAATGGGGGGCAGACCCCAACGTAGCTGTTTTGTAGCGCAAAAATTCTTTATCACAGATAATCACGATGTCTCCCATTTTAATGGGAGAAACTTGCTTTTATGCTTATATACAAAGAACAATTCGCAACAATAGTTTTGGAATGTATTCTGATACAAACATTCGCCAACTTTTATTTGCGAATTGTTCTTTGTATAGATAATTGAGCTTCAGTATCTTATCATCATCGTTCAGTTGTCCAATCGGTTTTTTGCCGTTGGAAGTCCCAATCAGGGAATAATTGGGTGTTAGTGCTTCTGAATCATCAGTGTCCAAGGGAAGATAAGTAAGTGGTCACGAATTAACTATATTTTCTGCCGCAATGAGGCAGCTTTGCAGTAACGGGGGCGGAAGGTGTTCTAGAAGGTAATACTAAATACAGTGAAATTTTTACAGCCATAACAAGACGCTTCCAGGCACCACCCTTAGGATGAGATAAAGGTGGGTTAAAGTGAAATGATATTTTAGGACTAATAAAAGATTTAGCGATCAAACTAGTATCAACTTTTCTTCACGTAAAACATGTTCGGTGGCGATAAAATTTGTTCCTCGATCACAATATACATATCGTGGCCTTCCTCTTCTGTTAATAAAATTCGAAAAACAAAAAATGCATCTGTTAACATCTAAGTTATGGGCTACCTCTAGATGTGCTGCCCTTGTTGTGAGACAAGTAAACAGTGCTCCCCATCTTTTTTCTCTTCTTCTTCCTACCACAACATTAATTGCCCCAAAGTATTCAACGCCAGTATATAGAGGTGTAAATGTGGCAAGACGACAATCAGGTAGCGGTGACATTTTGGGCTCTGTAGAAGTAGAAAATTTCATTTTACGTGTCTGACAATTTTTCTTACCTTTTACAGAACTCGACGTAATTAAGCTATGTAATATTTTTGTCTTATCTCATTAACTACTGTTTCATGAGTTTGATGAAGAAATATGTGATGGAAATATTCCACAATTAGAATAGTAAGATTACTTTCACGAGGTAAAATGATCGATCTTTTTGTATCGTTGGTTCTGATTTGCTGCATCAATTCTACCACGAATACGAAGTAATCCTTCTTCATATAAATGGGGAGATAATTAATTCAAAATGTTAGATTTGTCCACAAACGGATGGAAACTGCCTATTTTTTGGTTGGAGTCGCTTAATTTCTTCGGTATATTATTCCGATTGATCCATCCGAATAAAAGCATTTCTAGATTTCTACAATTCATCAGATGTTTAAATTCCGTTCGGTTCCTCTTTTTTTGTCAATTTTGTCAATATACGCTAGCATGAATAAAAGTTTTGTAAATTTAGAAAATCTTTTATGTCAATTATAGTTACGATTTCATGTTCCGTTAAAATTTCCCCCTCTTCTTTAGGTAGAGTTGAATCTTTTGGCCAGAATTCTTCATCTTCATATAAGAAATCTGGACCTCTGAACCATTCATCTGAGTTTTGCATGAAAGGTTGATCACTCTATTTTGTAGCTTCATCTGCTATATTTAATTTGGATGGTACATATCGCCAATTAATTAGCAATCATAGTATTTTCCTGTATCTCCGCAACTCGGTATGCAACGTATTTATTCAAACTCCTTGGTTCATCTGTTCGTAACCAACTTAGTACGATCAGAGTTAGACCAGTAGAAGGTTTGTTGAATATTTATTGATTAGCATGTTCACTAGCATCTACGAATATATGCATTTGTACAGTTACTCCATCCCAATTTGTTAGATAACATCGACGTATTGATATCTTTTCTATTTTTGGAAGTAGTTTTAACCAAATAAGCCATTTTTTAAATTGTGCGTCGGTTATAGGTTGATCCCAATTAATATTGCTTCTCCATATTTCTTGAAGAAGAATTTTTATATAAATGAGGAAGTTGGAAAGGAGTCCCAATGGTTCATACACTGACATAAGAATACGCAAAATTTCTATCTTTGTAAGTTTTCTGTCTCCATTCAGAATCTGCGTATTTCCTTTATTGAATCGTAGGGAATAAATGAAACAGTCTGTTTTCAAGTCCCACCACATGCACAGGACTTTTTCGATGTCTTTCTCACTTCCAATATTCATGTTAATTTCTACGGGATTTTCTGAAGTTGCATTTATAGTTTCTCGCCAGTTTGTTATTTCAAAATTTGCTTGGGAATGTATAAAGTAAACTTGTATGGCGATTGTTATCGCTTCGTCTTCGGTATATACTGAATCCAATTAATCATCTACCTAATGATTTTTTGTTATACATTCCACTACTCTTAGATATTCTGTGCTTGTTGGTCTTCTTGTATTATCCCAGCTCGAAGAAACATTTATTGGATATCAGCACAAAATCCAATTTTCCTTTCTCGGAAACATAAAAGAACACCGATAGTTGAAATAATACTATAACAGAGATGCTACTTAATCATCCCCCTTCATTAGCATAGAATTTAGAGAAATACCTTGAGCTGAAGCAGCTGCGTCCCAAGCGATCCTAAGTTTGTCAGGTTTATTCGGATTGAAAACTGGAAAGATGGATAGATAGTTTGTTCAATCATCTTTCGCCATTACGTCATATTCAGTGACGTATTCTGCTGTTTTACGTCTGTCTTATATTAGTTGAATGTTATTTTACACTTAACCTCAAAATTATAATCAATGACATAAATATGGTAAGAATTGTTTTCAAAATGTGACAACTGAACTGTCAAAAGTAACAGATGAAATTTATGTCGACCTTAGATTGGAGATACGTTAATGACGTCATAATTCCGTCTCATCCATTTCATGAATGAGAGAGCAAGCTGGACAATGTATGACGTAACGGCAAAGGATGGTTGAACAAACTCTACCATACTTTATGGTAAAGTTTGGTTAGATCTTTTTCAGAAAGTTTCTTTATGTATTCTATTTTCGACAAACTCTTTTAATTGCTTATTCATCCTAATAGCTAATTCTAGATTGTCTTTTGTAAGTTTACTAATACATTCCAATCTTTTTATAGCCATGCCTTTACTATCAAGTAAGTTTGTTTCATCACATTTCCATAACAAACCAATATTATATACATACAAGGCAAAAATGGCTCTAATGGTGTGCAGGAATCTGGCAGGAAGAAACTGGGGTTGTAACCCAAAAATCCTAAGCTGGATGTCACTGCCATAGTGAGACCAATCATCACTTATGGAGCCATTGTGTGGAGTAGTAGAGCTACTTCTTGGAAATCAGACAAACTGGGACATGCCAGAAGACGGTATGATGAAAAAGTATAACTTTTCAAAGAAATTCGTTATAGTCCAGTAACTGAACACCTGGAAATATCGAAAGCTCCTGAAAAGTCGCTGGAGACTTCACTTTGGGCTCAATTTGTAGGTCACGACAGGTGTCCCTGAAAAACGGTTTCTTTCTAATAAAAAGTATAACTTTTCAAAAAAATTCGTTCCGGAATTAAGCAACAAGAAGGAATGGGATCCAAATACCATTACCAGACTTGGAAAGAATGCCATTCAATGGTACACAGACGGCTCAAAAGCATTATAAGGAACTGGGATGGAAGTGTTCGGGCCAGGAACCAAACACTCTGAAAGCTTGGGAAAAACCCCAAATATCTTTCAAGCGGAAATCCACGCTATAAGAAAGTGCGCCCAGTTCAATATTGATAGAGGATACAGAAGATATCATAATGTCGGATAGTCAAGCAGCCATTAAAGCACTGAGCTCTTGTGTAATCAGTTCCAAAATGGTGTAGGAATGCATAGACAAACTCAAGGAACTAGGCGAGAACAATATAGTCACCTTACTATGGATTAAAGGACACACTTGATTAGAAGGAAATAAAATAGCCGATGAACTAGCAAAGAGGGGGACTGAAATATCTTTCTGGGGGCCTGAACCCTTTTGCGGAATCAGCCCCAATGTAATATTGGAAGAAATAGGTAAAGCCGAGAAAAAGAGAAGATCAGACCATTGAAAAGATCTAGTAGGGCTTATACAATCAAAGACTCTTCTGGGTGACTACAACCTGTTGAGATCAAATGAATGCATAAGTCAAAGTAAAACTGCGCTAAGAGTTTTAAGAGGGATCCTAACGGGACATTGTCGCCTGAATGGGCACCTGAAAAAGCTCAAAATAGTGGAGGAAGAAGTATGTAGATTTTGTGGCATGGAAGAAGAAACCTCCATCCACTTACTTTCCAGCTGCACAGCACTTCATAATCCTAGAGCACAGCACCTTGGACATTACTGGAGAGAAGAGGAACATTTACTTGAATTGAAGCCTACAGATATCTTGATATTTCTCCGGGAAATAGCACTAAAGAAGCTACTAGTTTCTGAGACTCTCCTCAGAAACTGAGATCTAGGTCTCAGTGAATGTCACTCCAAAAAAATGAATACAATACATACAATATTATATTTAGTTCCATCCTCACTGATTGTAGTTTCTTGCTCTCTGCTGTTCTTTGGAGATAATATTTGATGGCTGTACTCCTAAACTTTCTATTGAAAAATACTCTTTCACAGCATCGTGTAATTTTTCATATTTTTTCGTTGTGTCAGATAGGGACCAAAAATTATTTTATTAATTTTATTACTAG
This sequence comes from Galerucella calmariensis, assembly GCA_910591675.1. Lineage (NCBI taxonomy): Eukaryota > Metazoa > Arthropoda > Insecta > Coleoptera > Chrysomelidae > Galerucella > Galerucella calmariensis. The sequence goes on from CAJUYG010004259.1 coordinate 16,259, forward strand.
TTAATCTTGATAACGGTAGCTGGAACGCTACCGAAACGTCGAAATAAAAAATAAGAAAACATTATTGTGGTTTGATTCCCAAAAGAATAAGAGAAAAAAGAATAATTTTTCATTACTTATTCTATCTTCGGAACAGTCATAAACATGGCAATTAAATGCTGCTGTGCTGTTTGATAAGTTTGTTGGTAGAAGAGCAAAAACTGTCTATCCTTACCTACATTTGGCAGCTATAGGTTGTCCTTCATGACTTTCTTTCACACGAATTGGTAAAGACAGTTCCAGTTATCTAGTCCAATAAGTATTTGTGGAGTTATATTCTTATAGGACTACAACGGTAAATTTTTCAAATAATATCAAAAATAAGAAGTGACAACGGCGAAGACTATATAAATCAAGACCTGAAGAATTGGTTTAAAAATAAAGGTATCATTATCGACACAACAATCCCTCATTCCCCCCATCTGAATGGAAAAGCTGAAAGATTTGAACAGGACTTTATTTATAAAAAGCAAGGGCACTTATCTTTGACAGTGGCCTTGAGAAGAAATTTTGGGGTGAAGCGGTAAGAGTTGCTACATATCTCTTAAACAGAAGTCCATCTGAAACAGTTGATGTTACACCGTCTGAAAAATGGACTGGAAAAAACCAAAGTCCTAGGTCATTTGAAAAAATTTGATGCTAGAAGTAAACAATATACATTTGTAGGTTATGCCCCAAATGGTTATAGGCTATGAAAAACAAGTCATTAAAATTTTAAGAGATATTATTTTTGAAGATAAGACTAGGGCTACCTCACAAAACAACAGTCACAGATTCCTATTAGAAGAAGAAATGTTGATACAGGAGTTGCCGGAAATCAATTGAATACAAGATGATATACAATTAGAAAGCGAAGTTTCATACCAAGATAACTACTTGGAAAATGATGTACAAGATTTTCAGAAAATGAAGAGAGTTTAAGGTTAGGAGAAGGCCACATAACTAAAATAGGAAGATACACTAAAATTTCACAAAAATTTGATGATTATGTGCCTCTAACTTATGGAGAAGTGATATGCTCTGATGATAAAGATGAATGGCTTAAAACAAT
>CAJUYG010004260.1:0-17348 GCA_910591675.1 Galerucella calmariensis
TAAAAAACATTATTGTGGTTTGATTCCCAAAAAATAAGAGAAAAAATTAATATCTTCACCTGAAATAGTAACGAGCTTATTTTCATTTTATTATATTTACAACTACTAAATATTTAATGCTGTGATTTGATCCTGGATTTTAAAAAAAGTATCAAACAAAGTGATCTACATATTAAAATGGATAGATGCATTTTATTTACTAATCCAATATTTCGTCGGTCGATCGAGATAGAAAAACCGTTTCATTAAATATGCCTAATAACTTTTTCCCTAAAGTAGTAACCTAGTTTCCGAGAAATTGGCCGAAAACGTTTCTTCAAGATGACTCCTGAACCTCCACCAGAATCTTTCAGCATTTTGTAATTTTATGCTTATAAAGCGATCGTAAACCTTAAAAAAAATTGATTGGAAATTTAGTGCGAGGTTGATCAAAAACAGCTATTCTGAGTAGTGCATGTTCATGGTATTAAATTTTCAGAACGATATGTCGTCTAATCCATCCGACATTTATAATTTATCATAAAAAATCGTGTGGATACGCTACCTTACTGTTTCAGATTTTTTCCAAGCCGATCTGAAAATAACGTTTCTTGGCCTGTTGTCAAGTCGGAAGATGACATTTCCCAATTATTATAAATCAAAAAATGACGTCAGATTCTGTGACACTTTCACTTACCGTACTCATTTTATTTATTTTTTCAACTATCTAGAGTCTAGACTATATCACTATGGTCATAATAACGTTAGTCTAGTCGGCCGTTATTTCCATAACAACTGAGTTATTTATTTATGAAATATTTTGACATCAGATAACTACTTATGATTTTTTCGATTGATATAAATAACATTCATTCTCTTTTGAACGGTGTTAAGAGTTGCCAATTTTTTACTTGAAGAAAACGGTATTTTTCTTTCTTTAATATAAATTTATACAATGATAAATTATATCGAAATGGATGTAGAATCTTAATCCCATCTTTTTTTTTTATATGTCTAATTTAGAAAACATTTACTGATTTTTTAGTATGTAACATTTCGAATCGCGAAATTCATCAACTATTTTCCAAATATCATTTGAATAAACCCTGTATAATACAACAACCGATACCGATTCAACATAATAATTCATGTTCCTTGCACTATGGTTAGGTGGACAAAGATTGGCGATTATTAATTTACGTCACATTTTTTGTATATAAATAAACAATAAAAATATTTACGACTCACCTTTTTGGCAAAACTAATAGCAATTTGTTTAGGATTCATTTTCTTTTTTTCTGTTTCTTCATGCCCAAACTCACTGCCGGCTTGAGATCCAAATTCGCGGTTCAAACTGTCCATTTTCCTTTAAAAAACCCATTATAATTATTAAACGTAGGCAGTTAGTTAATCAATGAAGAGGTCTAGGTCAGATACAATTTGTAACTGACAACAATTCCACTAGTTTTATTTGACGAGATATTGTCTACTTGATAGTGGTTTTGGGAGCGGAAAATATCGGGATAAGCTGCGTGTGGTTGTTTGTGAATTTGTGTCGGAACTATCGATTTTTGTCTCGTAAAAGTTATGCGAGCGTCAAGTTTGCGTGTCAGTAGCGCTACATACTTTTTATGTTTTAAACTGTAATTGTTCTGTATATTTATATTTAATAATTTATTTGGCCAATCGTATTTTTATTGAAAAAATGTAAGATGCTGTCGCGGTAACTTATAATAGCGAATAGAACGATCGAAGGGTATAGAAACCGCCCTCAGGATATTGGTTGTATTCAGGGATGCTGTCTTCGCTTAGAATTCTTGGATTTCGATAATAGGCATGATGACAGTCACTAAGAATCACTAAAACATTTAACATTTAACACAACATTTAACTATCCGCCATCTTATCTCAAACACCAATCAGAAGAGAATGACGTCGTAATCTCGCAAATATCTATGATCCGAACATTTGTTTTGAATTTACTCTGTTGTTTGTAGGCTTTGCTTGGTTCATGTGTCAAGTGTTTGAAGTTTGACTCATAGAGAAATATAATCTGTCTATGGTTTGACTTTGACGACTTTACCACAGGACACAGATCATAGATAACCTATCGACACAGATCTCCCATAAATGGTATTTACGAATTGATGATGTCATACACAGACGCCATTACTATTCTAGCGTTTTGGCGCATAATTTGAAATGTGTTTTTTAAGTTGAATTTTTCCTTTAAAAACTTTTTTTTTAGAGAAATAACATTTATTGTAGAAGTATATACGTGAGAATATCGTTTCAAAATCAGTCATCATGCCTATTATCTAAAGCAGGGGAGGTAATTGGGTTCGCTTATAAAGGCATATGAAGACCCTAGTTTCAAAAATTCATGGTAGTTCTGAAGATAGGTTTACATTATGTTTTTGCATCGCTGAATCAAAATTTCAATCTTTGCACTAAAAATCATGACTTGCGCGTTACGGTGAACTTGACCTAAATCCAATAATTCAATACCGTTTATTTACTGAATCATATACAGTATGCGTAAGTTGCTTTCGAACCTCCACATTACACAAGTACGACAGAAAAACAGCTGAATGAGAGAGAAAGATAATTATACGCGGTCATCGAGGCGTGTATTTAATTCCAGTTAGGGTGTGGTTCTATTTCCGATAGTAAACGAATGCTCATTGCTCTACTATTTCAACCGCTATTGCCAGAAGCGCAGATTAATTTGTACAAATGATATTTTTCTCTCGTTTCCGTTGACTTTTTTTCGAAGTCATGCACAATAGGTGAAACCAAACACCTCCAATCGGCAACATTCTCCTTCACAGAGAGAAATCACAATTAAACTGCTATTCTTAGGTCTTTTCGCTACAAAGGTTGATCACGTTGGAAGCGCATGCCATTGTATTTGAAAATAAAACATTTACAATTATGCCTTCATTAACATACTTAACCTGCGAAAAAGTGCAAATTGTAAGATGGTATTTTGGAGGTTATTCGGCTAATGAAATCGTTAATTTATTTATTGTGGCATTTGAAAATCGCCCAATTCCTTCAAAGTCAACAATTGTGAAAATAATAAGTAATTTCGAGAAATATGGATGTGTTTCGTACTGTAGAAAATGCCAAGCTTCGGAAGATCCAATCGAACGCCCAATTAACGATGAAAGGCAGACTAGAGAATTGAATGTTTGTTTAGCAGTTGAAACAGGACAACCATCTTCTTCAAGACAAATTGCTGAAGAGGTCGACATGGATAAGAGAACTGAAGGGGTCAGAAGCAAAAGGGTTCAAGTGCAAATTTATAAAACTGGAGAAAATGCCTTCTAAAGTTAACACCTCCTTATAAAATCCAGAGTACCAAAAGCAAAAGAGTGTTTTTTTCAACAGTATTGTAATATACCCAAAATTTAATCTTATTATTTCAAAACATAATAAACATAATATTTTTGTAAATATGAGGAACTTAAACCCTTTTTCCACCAAAAAAAAATTAAAAAAATGTACTTGTTTCAGTTTAGACAAAATTTTTTATTTATTGCTCTAAAATAAAAACAAAAACCTCAATATAATTAACAAAAAATATAAAAAATAAGCTGCCCAATCCTAAATAGGTATGTTTTATTCATCATAATCGGATTCTAATTCGACCCTTGAGGTGTCGAAATCAATATCACCATCTGGAGTAACGGTATCGTCAGTTTCTGCTTGTTTACTTTTCTTTGGCGGGTCTTTCAATTTTTTAATAGTCTCTTTATTTGCATGTGGTAGAGTCCTATAATATTCATGATAAATAGGAGGTACAAAAGGTAAAAGTTCATTTAAATTATTCCACTTTATATCCGTTATGGGCAGGCTGCCGCCATATAAATTTTTATTTAGAGCAGATATTTTCAAATTTGGTCTTCCTTTCTGTAGAGTGGAACACTTTTGTGTTTGAGTAAAAGGCCAATCTGCATGTCTGGAGTGTTTAAATGAAAACGAAAAAAAGTCTTCCTTTCGGTAACGAAACCATACCATGTCATGCCACTTTAACGAGATTTTTTTATCTTCCTGCTTTTTTGGATCCATTATTATGCTATCCAAATAGTCAAAAGAAACAAAGTCAGCAGGTGTCATGTTGATGATGTTAAAATTTTTCGATGTTTTTCGAATCACATCTGTCCAATGGTCAGGAATAAAAACATTAATAGACCGTTTCTTCTGTTTTTCAATGAGCCCAAATGCTCGATCACACTCCATGTAGGAGTGCCCAGGCTGAAAAAACTTGTGGTCTATAGTTTTGACACTGGTGCTTTGCACTAAAAACATAAAAAGCTTTGCAATATTTTTGTTTTTATTTTGCCCACCGCAGGAATCACTATAGCAGATAAGATGTTCCACACTTTCCGGTAATCCTTTGATATACTGAAAAAAATAAATGCGGTATAATCAAAAAAATTATAGTTTTTGTTAATATCTTACCTTTAATAGGGCAGAACCAATTTCCTTGGAGCCTCTTGATGCGATGGTCTCATTCCAAATATACATGTTAGATTTACCAGAAACAATGTCAGAGATACAAAAATTGTATGTCCAAAGTTGTCGTAAGTAATATACCTTGTTTGTGGTTAATACTGGTGTAGGCAGGGTTTTTTGCAAATCAAAGCATACTACTCTTACTTTATCTGGATTGTTTTTACCATACTCCTCATCGTTTTTTGTAGATATTGTTACACTGTCTACTTTTTTTTGGTGTACTTCCAGGTCACGTTCGCTCTTAATGTCATCATCGGTGCTATATCGTATCAAATTGTTCAACTTATCACATATATGGCAGGTATCGGAATGTGGCTTATGAAATTTTAAGTTAAATTCTGTACAGAAAATATGTCTGTAGTATGATTTTTTTACCATTGGTTTCTGATTTTCTGTACACCATTCTGTGTAAAGTTCGTACAATTTGTTTATATTTAAATGTTGTGGCAGGTATCTACAACCGATGTTATCAGCTCTTGAGTAGTGACTTTTATATCGAGGAATTTTTTTTATGTGTGTAATAACATCATTCCGGACAACATTATCAATTTTATTTGGAGGCTGATGCTTACCGCGTTTATCTGTTTCAACAAAGCCATCACTGGTCTTCTTATTACAAACTGTTAAGAATCTTCTCGTGCTTATAACTAGCGTTTTTAGGAAAAAAGCCTTGCATACTCGTAAACCCATTAGTTTAATTATGGACGTGAATTGTTTATGGGAAGTAGCCTGACGTTTTGTACGGTGTGGTTCAATTTTTGTTATGCATGATCCGATAAAACTGCTTTGCAAATCATAAGATTTCAAAGCATAAAATTTTCTAAATAAGTTTTGTCTGTCTGCTTCTGATATTTCGTTGCATTGATATCTGCATCTATGGTCAAATGGTTGCAACTCCTTTTTCTTGATTGTTTTTCCTTTACTGGTCTTATACTCCAACCCACTCGCCCTACATTTTTTATTTTTTTCCCTTTTCCACTCATCAGGATTTCGTCTTCTCTTTCGCGTTCGTTTAGGAGTATCTAAAAATAATCGTTATTTTATTTTAAACATATGCATTTATGTAGAACGATAAGTAAGTTTAATTAGCCCAATGGTTTTACATACTATGAACTTCATTATCTGTGCTACTAGAGGCATCACCAGTATTCTGCGGGCTTTCTAAGTTTGTCTTTAATCTATGTTCATTAATATTTTCAATATCTGGATTGTAAACACTATCCTCATCCGTTTGGTATGGATCTGACTCACTAGAACTTAGATGGTGATGGCTGCATCCAGCTGAAAATTTCATAAAAAAATGTATTTTAGGTTATATTTGCAAGATATTTTGTAAACCTTAAAAATATTATTACTAGTCCACAAACTTCAAACCTTACCTTTAGCCTCTCTGTCTTCATTCATTTCACTACATCAGATGCACAAAATAACGATGTAAAACAAAAAATATCACACTTAGATATCCACGTGCTAACTTGCAAATTACTGAATATTAAGTAACTGATTTCTGGCAAACGGGTTTAAGTGCACTTGAACCTGTTTGCAGCTAACGTAGAGTACCTATTTCAAAACATGGTTTTTCTACCGACCAATAGATGTCACCTAAGTACAGAAAAACGCTTGAGTCGTTTTACTACCAACAAATTTATAGTTTCTAGTACACAAATATGTACTTATCTCATTTTTTTTTAAAATGTCACTTGAACCCTTTTGCTTCTGACCCCTTCTGTTACTGTACAGAATATTTTAAAACGGAACGGGTACCATTGTTACAAGGTTCAGACAACGCAGGAAATATTTCCCGAGGACAATATCAGACGAATGGATTTCTGTGAGGAGATGATGGAACGTCAAAATGCTGACGAAAACTTTTTTAAAAATATTTTATTTACGGATGAATCAACTTTTTCCCTACATCAAAAACACAATCCATCCGTCACAAGATATTGGTCTCGGGAAAATAAACATCTAACCATTCCAATCCGAACGCAGTATCCGCAGAAGCTAAATGTTTGGACGGGTATTCTAGGTGACCACATTATAGGTCCTTTTTTCATTGAGGGGAACTTAAATTCCGCCAAATATTTAGACTTATTACAAAATCAAGTAATTCCTGCAGTTCTCCTTATACCCGATGTTGACCTCAACAGAATTTGGTTCCAACAAGATGGTTGTCCAGCCCATAATTCAAGAATAGTAATGGATTTTTTAAATTTTACATTCCCCGAAAAAATTAATAGTACTAATGGTACAATTAAATGGCCTCCAAGATAACCTGAACTACCTCCAAATGATTTTTTTCTTTGGGAATTTTTAAAAAGTAGCATTTACCAGCATGCATTTGGAAGAACTAATAATTTAAATGAATTGAGGGTGAAAATACAGAACGTTTGTGCCAGCATTACGCCAAATAATCTTAGAGATATGAGATCAAATCTTTATCACAGATTTGGCTATTGTCTGGCACAGCAAGGTGGTTTATTTGAGCACTTAATTCATTAAAATTATGTTTACCTTTAGAATAAATTTTTATTTTTATTTTTTCAGGAAGTTTATATTTTACGTTTAGAATAGGTGTAGGTACCTTATTTTATTTTTTCAATTTAATTTATTAATGGAAGGGATTTTTAGTTTATTAATTGTGGTTCTCTCAAGAAATGCTGTTTTATTTTCAAGTTACAATGGCTAAAATAATATCCTACTGTAGTTAGAAATTGTCAACTTGGTCTGAAATGATCATGTTGACAAAAATGAATTTTAAGATTTACAGGTTACGTAATAACGATTGTATTTTTATATTTCTTTAACGTCCTCACTCCTTACGTCTTGGGAGCATACTGAATTACCATTTACCACCACCAACTAGTTAAAATAGTAGGGCAATGAGCAGTCGGGCACTCTCGGGAATAAGCTTACGCCCCCTAAGGTGAAACAAAGTGATGATTGTGCACAATTATTCTTCCTCTCTCTTTCATATATCCTTGTCGTACTTGTGTAATTCGTACCTAGGTTCCAAAGCAGATTTCGCATGCTGTATGTAGGTATTACTGTTTTCTAAACTCATCTTTATATAATATGATATAAGAAAATGAACACACGAAACATTCAAGCAAGAAATAAATTAGAAATACAATGGTTTGGACTAGACATGCATACTTATAAAAGCCTCACAACTATCAATGATTCCGTTGCTCGAACAAACCTAATAACGATAACACGTTCGGGGAGTATGAACTCCGTGGCGCAATGGTTATGTACGAGTGTCTTGGCTCCTCTTTTTCTGATCCTGGGGTGGTTTCGCTATTCAAGTTTTTTAGATGTTTCATGAAATTTACTGTTTGTTTCAGGAAATGATATTCATATATTGTATTTTAGTACAATAGAGAGTAGGTGATTTACTCGTTACATTTGTGAAATTGGTGAAATATATAATTTTTTACGACAGTTCATTTATTCATTTGTTTGGGTAGTGCCCAGGTACTTGAGTTGAATATTTGTAACATTTCTCATTCCATTTCATTCCAGAAGCTTGGTCTCTACTATAGGCTTGTTTGACAGGAGAAATTTTTAGTAAATGTAATGGTTGTATTATTTCCTTTTAAAAGTGCTTCCATCAGAGTCCTTATAAGTGCTCACAGAAGCAGGGTATGTGTTTCATCATATAGTTAACATTTTCCACACATAGGTTCACCAACTTTGCTCATTTTGTGCAGATCTTTCCTCAAGGCGCAGTGTCTTCACCAGGTCGGTAACTGTCTTAATGTACCTTAACCAGTTTCAATAGCCTGATTGAGAGTTCCTTGTCTACCTTGTTCAGTAAACTCTTAGTAGGGGGGTGTCATTGTGTCAACATCCATTTGAGTTGGTGCTCCTTATCTTGCCAGTTTCTGATTTCCCCTTATGCAATCTATTTTTATTCCAGAAAACTACCGGACCTACGAAGTCGCCCTTATAACGCGATTTTATTACCTGCAATCCTTTCATGTGCCAACATTCGTATCACAGATACTTGATTGTCCCTTGCCAGTCTGTTAACGGATTCCTTGCAATTTTTCGCCAGTCTGGTCCTAGATGTTGAATTACTGCTAGATTTATGCTGGCACAGAGTATCTCAATTATTAGTCTGGTATATCCTCTTCTGCTGTTTCATCAATACAAGCAATCATCAATACTTGAAACACAGACGAATATCGACCAAGGCTAAAAAGATTCTTTCTCTTGGGCCATTCATATCAGCCCAAGTGCCATGCTTTGTTTTGAACCATCGGTGCCGTTTCCGTACTGTCCATTGCTCAGGTAATACCATGAGGGTTTGTCTTTTGATTGGAATTAATATGTTGTGTAAAGCCAGTAAACCACCTCAGGTCGTATTTTTCATAACTCTTCTACATTACTAGAAAATCCTAGACGCCCTGGTAGTAATTTTTTCCATGTGTGTCATCCAATTCACTTTGGAATCAAGGGTCAGACATACCTTTCATGTCCTACAGAGTTCTCTCCATGACCTCTCCTTGGATTCTTTTATTTTTGTATTATATGCACCTAATTCAACTTCATATGCTTCCCAGCTACCCGTTTTTCGCTTTGATGAAAAAGCGTCTTTGTTTTTCAACCTTTTCTTTTATCGGAAAGTTATTATAGCCATGCTACTGCTCCCTTTAAAAACTCAGCAGTTTTTGGTCTGCCTAGGTGTGTGCAGATTTTAGAAAGCAGGTCCTTCTTATAAGATACCCAATCCGTGCACTTAAAATCCCTGGATGTTCTAATAGCCGATTTTCCTACATCAATTTCATTTGCGTATCATCTCCCTGACACGGAAAGTGCATAGAGTGACATCTATTAATTAACATACCTTGTGGAGTTGAGATGAAGGGCACTTGAATATGAGATCCTAATTTAATGTTCAGAATACCATTTCTAGTCTTAAGGACAAAATAGATATTTATACCTCCATTATGTATTACAATTACATTGTTTCAAATTTAATATTTAGGTCTAGTTTTTAGATTTTGAATAAGTATCTATTTTATCTTTTATATTTATATTATATGTATCTATTTTGTTTCATATTTATATTTTATGTATAACAAAGCAAGTGTTCACTCACTTATCGTTTACTCTGCCATTTATTCGATTCTCATGTCTATTATAATAACATACTATTATGTAAAACTTATATTTCGAATAAATCTTATTATTATTACTTTTATTATTCCTCGATCCATGCTTTTCTGCAATCAACATACAATAAACAACACAATCATATTTTGACTATGTCGATCTACAAATCTGTAGATGGCGCTCTAATCGTTCAAGCTGTTTTCTTCCTAGGTGTTTACCCCATCTGACTGACACTGCCTGTTTTCGCTCCTTCCCTAACCTATAGATTATAACCGCGATCCATATACTATCAGTCATTTTTGATTGAGCATGAATTTTAAACTTATGACATTTTCATTCCAATAATTTCATCTTGTTGGGTTATTCCAAACAACAAATATTTTAAAGACAATCGCCTGGGTATACAAAATTATATAGCACATTTTGTCAAACTTCTATTCCTGTATTATCAAAACATTTGAATTTGTTCATTATTCACCTAGGTTAACAATAGAAAAAATTATTAACCACCAATAGAGAAATTTAACTTATCAGTTGGCTAGAAGACGCAATAATTGTCTACTTTATAGTTAGTAGTGGAAAGGGCGATTTATCGGTGCTATGAGGATAGCAGATCACTCCCAGCATGTCATGGGAGTAATGAACTTATTGTTATTCAGTTAAGCTTTATATTTTGGTACGTTGTTGTGTCAACTATTTCAAGAGTAGTTGCCAATTGGCAGAGCAAAATGCGTACCCTGATGCCGTGCCCTCGATCACAGAATAAATCGCATTATGAATGCTTTTAATATATAGAATAATTTCGTTCATTTATCTAGAGTATTTTCAGTTAACACATACCTTTATTCATCTTTGTATAGTATTTTTCTATACTCTTTCGATGAAAATGCAGGTCGAAAATTGTTTACATTTCTTCTCAGTCGAGCATAACTCTATGAGAAACACGAAAAAGATGTATGGTTTTTGTTTGTGAAAATCCAATTGTCCAAACTGGGTATGATATACATTGCAGCTGAACAATACTTTTTCAACAGAATTTTCAATCCTTCACAAATCTACTTCCATGAATTGTAGTTAATTTGCTATTAGCAGCCGTCTAGGTAAATGCATTTTAAATTTAATGATATTTAAATATAGCTTTCTATTTATTACAACCAGATTATGGTTGTTAGAATTTTTTAAATAACCCGATTTAAGACAAATTTAATATAATTAGAACAATGCAATCGAAAACAAAATTTAAAAACAAATCATCTTTTTTATACATAGCTCATCTCATGATTAAAAATTTATTATACCACCGACGGTTCTTATTGAGATATTGTCCCGTAAATTAGAAGTATGATGGATAGTTTAGAAATATTCAAAATACCCAAATACAAGTTTTCTCTAGTCTTCTCAGTTTGAGAGATACAGGCTGTAGAAGTAGTGTAGAGTGTAGAAGAAATTCACATTTTTCTGCATTTCTTCTTGGGGAGAGATAATACAAAGTTGAATTTTTTGTAGGTTATTTTCTCTTTAAAACACATCCACATTATTAATATTATTGTAACATTTTTGAAATACCTATATTCAGAGCTTCAATTATTCATTATATTTTCGTACATAAAATGTACTCTTTGTTGTACTGGATACAACACTACATTTAAACGATTTTTAAGTTTTTATTGCAGTAAGACACTTTTTAAAGTTGTATTCTGAAAAATATGTATAGTATAATGTTTGGAAGAAGTAGTAAAAGTAGAATTACAGTAATTTTGAATATGCCATCAAATCATGTAAAATTACAAGAATCTTCTTTTTCGGCTGTTACCGAAGATCACAACCATCTAAAAGGTGCTAGAGCTGCTGATCCAGCTCTCAAGGTGGCGCCACCCGTACAGCCGTACAATTAATTCGCTACATGAAGCGCCACTGGTCAGTTTCCCATCTACATGTGTATGGTTATCTCTGGTTTTCCTTAAATTAGCAATTTTAGTACTGACGGTACTCTCTAGGTGGCAACACCCTTGCGCGTTCAGAGCAGTTCAGAGTACCCATATGGTACCCATTGAATACAAGCGTAAACGCAGCATTTGACAAGAACGCGTGCGCAGAAGTAGTTATCGGAAGTATACAGTAAATAGGTTTGTTCCCGTAGCAAGTTCCTAACTGTTATGGACATATTGAGTCTGCGCAGTATCAAAAAAGCGTTCCAGCAGGGCCTGAACTCTGATACTGCGCAGACTCAATATGTCCGTAACATGTCCATAACAGCTAGGAACTTGCTACGGGAACAAACCTACTATGTTTTATCATTGATTAAAAAATAGGAAAGATACGCAAAGGCTATGTTAAAAGGCGTGAATATGTCTATCGCGCACTGTTGTCTCACTCATCTTACTTCTCGCACCGCACCGTCCACAAACCAGCCGGCTGTACTAATACGCCAGGCCGACGGAAGAAATATCAACTACAATCTGGAAACTCTTCAGTCGCTTTGAGAGAAATTTACTGCTATTTACTGCTTAAGGTTTATCAGAAATTTGGGTGTAATTTTTGCGCATCTAAATGTCAAAAAGAAGACGGACCAAACATAAGCCGTAATTAATTATTGCTTTTTTCAAAGATTACGGTTGTACCGGAAACACGGTAACTTTTTTTAAAACACCTTCTGAAAAATTTATCAATATACCTAGTACGTAATTTGTTGGTAAGTTTCAATGTTACATTTGACCAATACAAAGCTGCCCCCGATGTTTCAAAGAATATCATGCATTATATGCAAAACTCGGTTGATTGGGGTGAAATACTTGAAAATCCATCTTGTGCTTATCACAAAGATTTTATCTTAAGCTTATTCATTAAAATGAAAATGTTTCAGCATTTAAAATGGGAAACGGCAAAACAAGAAACAAATTCTAGCAAAAAATATTAAAATAAACCACATAGAAAAGTGTCGATATTATCAACAGAGTGGTTGTTTAGTTAAACTAGCGGACCCGACAGACGTTCTTCTGTCTTGTCTTACCATATATTATTATAACATTTTTTTACTATTTTTATTAAAAAATAGGGGACCCGACAGACGTTGTCCTGTTGAGTCAACATATAATATCTCATGAACATTGCTTTTCATATCTATCGGCTATATTGTGTTATGTCTATCTTAATTGTTACAATACAATTTCATCTAAATCGGCCCACCCGTTTAGGAGTTGTTCAGTACAAACCCGATTGCAGCGCCACCTACAGGGACCAAAAGTATCCTATGCTTGTGTCTCGGTTCTAAGCTACGTCCATACCAATTTTCAGCCAAATCGGTTCAGCCGTTCTTGAGTTATAAATAGCGTAACTAACACAACTCTTTTATGTAATATATAGATTAATTATTAATTATATTGGTTTAAATGAAATATTGATTCATTCAATTATTTTCTGTTATTAAATACATCTTGGGCGTTAATGTCCCCTTAGAGTACTTCGCTATTTTTCTCTTTTATTGTTAAAATTAAGTGATTTTACATGTTTACTTAGGTTCGCGTCTGCCAAAAATTATTAATCAACTTTTCTCATTTTATTAATTAAAAATTATGCACATAATGAATTAATGCCAAGTTTCGTAACTCTGCAGACATGAGAATCGTTGTAAAGTGCGCTACTGATCTTCCGTGCGTTTATTGAACGAGAGAGCAGTACCACGACCTACACACATCTGAGATATCGAAGCGACTGAAATGCTGAAATCTCAAAGCCATATTCAGAGCTGCTGCCATCTACATGTCATAGCCATAGGAGGACACGTTTCCTATTTTTTAATCAATGGTTTTATTGAGCCAAGTTAGGAACTCGGAATACTCGAATATAAACGATTTACTCCAAGTGTCACAATACATGTTTATTTTTATTGTAAGTAGAGTGTAGACATCTGTTGTCCAAGTTCTTTTCATTATGAGAAACATGTGAAGCCAAAAACTCCATATCATCATCATATTCTTCATCTATTAACGCTTAAAATCCAGAAAAAACTGTACAAAAAATTAAAAACTCGCGCACAAAATAAAGAACAACAAAATGAAGTTGGGTTAGGGGAACTCTCAATGGATTGAAATGTGAACAAACGACAAACCAAGCGTCAATTCTGTTCGTTTGTCTCGCTAAAACTTGACCACTGATGGGACGATTTTGCTGATTTTTGTTTTGAAATGTTGTATTCCAGGGAAGATTTAAATTGACAATTTCAATCTACGCAAACTCAGTAAAATTCCGAACTGATTCTCAAGCTTGTTCGTGAACCTATCCTAAGCGGCTGGTACGATTTTGATATTCTTGGTATGTCTTCAAGTTGATTCGAGGATGGTATAGATTCACAATTGGTTCCGGTAGGACCCGTGCAATGGGGTTCATACTGAACAGCTCTTGGAACAGCTTCTTAACGGATGGGCTAATTTTGATGAAATTTTATATGTGTGTTAGAGTAAGTAACTCGATGGTTTAGATTTACAATTTGTCAGGGTAGGTGGCGCTGCAATTGGGTTCATACTAAACTTCTCCCAAACTGTTGGTATCATTCAGCTGCCATTAGTCATAAGAGTTTTGAGTAGAGGAATGTAAAATTAATGAAAACATTGTTATCCCAAGAAATTGTAAGAAAACTCAGGAAAGTAGATAGGAAGTATATAGACATGACAACGTCTGTCGGATCCTCTAATGTAAAAGATAACAGGTAACTCACTAACGTATGTATAAGCACAAGCAAAGTATATCTCACAATAAATAGTACGATGACATTATTATAGTACCAAACAACGGGTGTGTATCCAAAATTGTTTTCACTGGTTTTAGTGGAAAAAACAACCAGTAGTTACTTTTCATAGGTAAATAAATAGTCCTACTGTTATGCAGCGGGAAAAACATTTGTGGTGCCAATACGCCCGTTGTTATCGGTTCTCTCTTTTATTTAGTTATTGATTCAATGCCAAGCGCGGCTTAAGTGTAGGACGTGGGGCGCCTCATGTGAAGAGACACTTATAATAGCAGTGGCGTAACACATTATTTCAAAATTTAACGCTTGTAATATTTAAAAATACATACAGAGTGTTGTACTTCTATAATATATTGTTTTTTTTTATTAATTTCCAGGGATTCGTACGTCGAAATAACAAAAAAAAACTGTCAGCTTCAATCGTTTGTCCGTCTGACACAGCAATCAAATTACTAGTACGATTAAGTTTAAAGTTGGAAACATGGAACTGTAACGTAATTTTCATAACATGAAACTGTGACTTATACTATCTAGATCTAGATGGCAAGAGAATAGGACGTTGCCAATTGTTCGGCGCAATAGAGTAAAAACAAAACTGTATACAACAAAGTAGTGATATTTTTATCTTTAATTCTATAATCGGTTAATATATTCTATTTAGTCATCTGTATTTTGTTGAGTAAAGTCGCTATACAAATTTTTGGAGATACCTACTGGTAATAAAATCAGGTGTACTAGTGAAATAAAATTATTTATAGGTGTATCCCAGAATGATTGAAAGCGAGAGACCCAAAAGAATTTAAGTGATTTACAAAGTTGTAGTTGTGAAATTCTTTGAAATGATGCTTCAGTTATTTCTTTTTTAGTGTAGGGGAACAAGGATTCCACAAGGAAGTGGAAACAAGTTAATATTGATGAGCTTTTATTGTTGATGTTATATTTATAATTATGTTATTTAAATAACTTGGTTTTGAGTACCAGTATAAAATTCCAAATGTTAAATTTATAAATTTGAAATGTAGAGATATTTGGAAAAAATTAATATTCTTTAAAAAAATGTTTGCATAGCTTTCTATTATCACATTCGAAAGTTGTATAGTCTGTTTCATATTGTCTGACAGCACGCGAAAAGGTCACAGATGCTAGTCAGGTAGTAAACCATAAGCGTCACCGTTCATCTAAGGAATTTATTTACTATTTAATTTTATACCCGATCTGATATATAAAGGTAATATGAATCTAAATTCGGTTAGTTAAAACAACTTGATAATTTCCAAGAAACATTACAATAGGGTCCTACTAGGGATTGTCCTAATGACTACTTAGAAATTTTGCAGGTATATACGGTGAAACTTGGTCTCGCCCAAATTTGTATAATTTGTTTTGCTCAGAGTCGCTTACGTTCCATAAGTGTTAACTGTGTTGTGAAAAATGTCTTCAAGTTTCACCCCAGTAAAGTGTAAGAGCGTGCTTAGCTTACAAACGAAGACTGTAGTGTTTAATGTGCATGATGCTGTTGTACATCAAATGCCGGCTGCTACTGTTAGAAATATAGTTTCAACATGTTCCAATATGACAGGAGTTAGTGAATCTACTATTTACAGGCTTCTAAGGGAGAGGAAAAATGGAAATATATATCCACCTAAGAAGTCAACTGGAAGAAAACCACTTGACCTTGATGAACATATGCAATATACAATAAGTCGAAAAGTACACGAATTATATTTTAAAAAAGAGATCCCAACCCTCGACATAATTCTAAGAATGGTAAAGGAGGACGAGAATTTGCCTGACATAGGCCGAAAAACTTTGTGGAAAATATTACACAAATTAAATTTTACTTGGGAGAAGCAAAGTTGCAAATCAGTGCTAATCGACAACGAGCAAATAATATGTTGGAGACGACAGTATTTACGAGATATCCGAAAATACAGACAGGAGGGAAGACAAATCTATTATCTAGATGAGACATGGCTCAATGAAGGACATTCAGTGAAAAAAATGGCAGGACAAAAGTATTAAAACCAGTCGTCAAGCTTTCATAGAAGGTTTATCTACTGGACTGAAAACTCCTATCGGTAAAGGTCGCCGACTAATAATAACGCATATTGGATGCAATCAAGGGTTCGTTGAAGGTGTTTTACTGGAGTTTCAATCAACATCAACCAAAGACTATCATGAAGAAATGACTTCAGATGTTTTTAAAAAGTATTTTACACAAATGGTCGAATTAATTCCAAATAATGCTGTAATCGATATGGACAATGCCACTTTTACTATTCGCGATTAACAGAAAATCTTCCATCTACCTCTTGGAGAAAAGCTGATATTAGAAACTGGTTAATCGTAAAAGATATACCATTTGAAGATGATATGTTGAAAAAAGAACTTTTAAAGGTTGCTTCAGATCACAAGCTACAATTCAAAAAGTTTTTTATTGATGAAATAGCCAAGAATCGTGGGATAACAGTGCTTCGTTTGCCGCCATACCATTGTGAATTAAATGCGATAGAGTTAATATGGGCCCAAATGAAAGGTTATGTAGCTAGACATAATAAAACATTTAAAATGAAAGATGTTCGTGAACTAATGAAGTACTCATTGACAACAATAACTGAAGAGAACTGGAGAGATGCTGTGAATCATGTAATTAAAGAGGAAGACAAAATGTGGGTTTTAGATAACCTCATAGAACAAACTATAGAACCGATAGTGATCTCTCTCGACGAGTCTTCGGATGATTCTTGTATGGCAAGCGAGGAAGATGATACTATAGATTGAATTTTATATTTCCTATAAATGGTATGTTTACTTTACTTGACATACATTAATTAATTGTCAATAAATTTGAATTATGAAAATTAAACTATATTTTCTTTAATTAATTTAATAAAAATGAAAATGTAACTTGTTAATAGGCCTGAACGAATGAATTCTATTTCAACTGTAATGTCGACCGAATCTAATTAAATAAGTAGAATAA
>CAJUYG010004261.1:0-17344 GCA_910591675.1 Galerucella calmariensis
ACTTATAAGAGATTATATTCCTTTGCGGCTACATGGCTGTTCAGAAAAAAATAAGTACTATTTTTAGTTACATATAAGGCCGCTGTGCTACACAACCTGATGGAAAAAACTTTTGGGAAAATTGTGTATTATTGCAAAATATTTGGGTTTGAACAACCCCGAAAAGTACACTGGTCATTGTTGAACGTCGGAAACTCTTTTAGTAGAAGCTGGAGCAAGTATGACAACGATGAAACACCCATGTTGGATGGAAGGGAGCCACATTTGCTAAAGGATATTTAGAGGACAACATATTCTCAAAAATTAGGTTCAATGATGTTGGCAGGTGTACCATCTGGATCTCGCATTTTCTTACACAAACCTGAGATCCAAACAAACAACCTTTGCTGCAGGAAGAAATTTAGCTATCAGCAGAAAAATCTAGAATTACCAATTCTAAGTAAGTACAACCAAGTAACATCCAAAGGTAAATGTATATTCCTTTATTTTGTTAATAAAGAATAAGTTAATCGAAAACTGTTTTTTTACGCCTTAATGCCAGCGCGGGCCATTTGTACTATTCACTTCAATTGATTCATTATGTAGATGGTATCCAAGGTATAAAAACACAATAATGTACTAGGAATAGTAAAATCGCAATCGGTGCGAAGTAATAAAATTGTCGAAACATATCATTTCACGGGTGAGTACTATTATTTTTAAGGTACAGAGACATTCGGATTACTGGAATATTTATTATATATTTATATATTTTCGAATGCCTATATTGTTTTGATGTATTCGGTTGTAATTTTTACCATATAAACGACTTGCATATTATTATTATTGAAATAATTTCAAAGAACTATTGAGAGTCTTAATGGCCCCAGGTAGACGGGGTGGGATTATAATTTAACATTGAGAAGATCTCAAACACATTATGGGGAAAGCAAGAGATCATTGAATGACTAACAGACAAAAATATTAATTTTCCTCAAAAGTCAGTCTAACTGTGAAATTGAATAAGACTCCTGCTCGATATGCAGTGGACGAGCTATCAAAAAACGTGGCATTGACTTAGTGTGACTTTCCCCATATCACTGCCAATTGAATCCGATAGAACTGATATGGGCACAAATGAAAAGATTTATAGGTCGGCATAATACTACATTCAAACTAAAAGATGTGCAACCATTATTAGACAGGTCCATATTACAAGTTACTGAAGAAAATTGGCAAAAAGCAATTTATCACGTAGTGACGATTGTGATTCCGATAGTGATTTAGAGACCTATCATAACATTGTATTATTTAGAATTCGAGTCAACAATTTAGACCACACTTATTTAATAGGATATCTACGTATTTTCATAATTTAAAACTTGAGCAATACAACAAATATTAACAATATATACCTACGAATCCCTAATATTGTTTTTAAGCCTGGGCCTATTATACCCCTAGAAAGTATTAAGATTATACTCGGTCATTGTTGTCTTTCTGCAATATCCGTCAGCACAAATAAATTTCTTGTTTTCACAACATTCATTACAGCAGGTCCCATGAAATTTAGATTCATTACTCCGCACCGATGGCGATTTTATTATAGTATGACATAAAAAACCATTCATTGCAAAAACCTTTTTGCATTTTTAATTTTTCGTTCTAAGAATAATAACCACAACAGATATCAAATGTCATCTTATACTCTCATAAATCAGGAGAGCTTTCCGATCATTAAAAAAAATTACGAATTGAAACAATTTTTCCTTATGTTTCAACCCCAATTATCACAGTATTACAAAATAATATAATAAAAGGATTGGTAAGTCGAAAACTAGAAAGTGGCCACTAATGGATGATTTTGTCTACTTTAATATAACTCAAAATTGCAAATATACAAAAAAATCCGTCTTGAAAGTTGAAATAAAAATAATCCAATTCTAATTAATATAATAAACAATATAGAGAACCACTAAATTTACAGATTCCTGCAAAGAAAATGTCAACAACTACCTCTCTGGCTATATGCCACGAAGAACATTGAATTACACTTCTGTTCCCCTACTGCTAACATTTCAATTCGAGTCGTCCAATACGCAGTTAACTTAAATCACGCGTAGACTTTGTTTACATGCGGTTTTTTTCAGGGATCGACCACACTATAGTAGGAAATTATAACAATAGATATCGAGCTATCACCACAATAACATTATTGTGGTTTGATTCCCAAAAGAATAAGAAAAAAGAATAAGTAATGCCACAAGGAACTTACAGAAGATATCTTCTACTTATTATAGTTTTGATTTCAGATATCCTACATGAAATCTGTTGGTGGGCGGGACTTGAAAGATAATATAAATAGGTGCCTAGAATTAATATACACCAACAACCTGAGCAGAAGCTGTTCCCTTCAAGGAAAAAGGGAAAATTTCAAATTGGGGGAGACTTACACAATGAAACTGTTCATTGGTATAACAGTAAACATTTTTCAACATTATATTTCTGTTTTTTTTCAGATATAATGGTCTCGCATCACAAGACAAGTATCCAACAAGTTCAGGCACATATCGGAGAATGGTTTAGACTGGGAAAACAACGGTATTTGCGCGAAAATAACAAATAGAAGAACAAGATTGTTTTTTTATTTTTGGAAATTTTTATAGTTTATTTTAAGTTACCATATCAATATACAGTGTGACCCATTTGAAACGGAAGGTCCCCTGTGAAATCTGCATATACAAGAACAATACATTTCGAGATCTGTTGAAAAATATGCATTTTACAGGGGTCATACTGTATATTTGAAATTTTTTATTTTTGTAATATTCATCAGTTTAGAATGTGATATTTTTAATAATAAATTAAATTATAATTCAAAATATTTTATTGTTATTATCAATCCCTTATATTCGATACATTTTTCATTGAATATAACAGTGACCTAAAATTCGTTATATAAAATATATATTCTAAAATCAACATAAGGGTGATATTAAATTAAGGGTTGGAAGTGCGGACATTTTACGTTCTATGTGAGTCACATGTTAGTTAACTGTTATCTTATATGTGATGTAACAAGATCACAATTTACAGAAAATTGGTATATCTACTACATTTGGTTTACTGGGTTAGGTTCATCTTCTTTTTGTAATTTGCTTGATGTTATTTTAACCTTAAATGTTTGAAATAGACGAATTTGAAATTTGATGACACTCATGCTACCTGTCAATAGCCAAAAGGTAGTAATAAATATCACTCTTTTTATTTATGATATTTTGTTCTTGAGTTATGTGAGCCATTTCCAAGAAAAGTCTTTTTTTCGTATTTGATTGTATATTTAAAATACTGTCAGAATCAAAACAATATAATATGGTCTTTATCAATTATATGTTTGGCCAAAGCACATCTATCGGGATATAATCTGGAATCACTTTTATGGAGAGAAATACAGTCTTTTAATTTTTGGCTAGTGTGACCAATATAGTTTTCCTCGCAATTTCTACAAGGGATACAGTAAACTACATTTGAAACATTAAGAATATCAGTTTTATCTTTAACTCTTGTATAAATTGATTTGATCCTTAAGCATGTCTTATTTGCAATTTTTATGTTAGTAAGTGATTTGAAAGTTCTAATTAATTTTGGTGTAATTTCTCTAATGTATGGCAAAGAAATATAGTAATAGGGAATTTCAGCATGCTCTGAAATAATGTCCACATTTGGAGAGTTATTATAAAATATGTTTCATCAACTTGTTTGGATATCCATTATTTAAAAATAATTGATGGAGGATTTTTAAGTTTTTTTCATCAAATACGAGATCTGAAATATTAGTTATTTTATGTTTCATTTGCTTGATCAAATTAACTTTCATAGAATATTTATGATAGGTATGACCAAAAGTTCATGAATCTTCCAGAACTCATTGCTTTCCTATACCAATCAATTGATAAAGTGTTATTAGAATTTCTTATTATTCTAGTATCTAAAAAAGGTATACTTTGTAATTCGTCTTCCTTCTCTATTGTAAACTGAATGTGTTGATCATAGCCTACTCCCGAATTTAATTTGTGTTGAAATATGAACTTCGAGCCTAAAAGGGTTAACGTGGCGCCATCCTCCGGCTTTCCCTTGTAGGTGATTGCTCACCGACTCTCCGCCGCCGTCTCACCTACAAGCTCTCACCCCTCGTAGTCAGTCGTGCTCGTGCATAGCAACGGATGACATCATAAGAAACCTGAGCGATATAATATATCATAATATATTTAGTTTTGTTTTAATAATATTTGATCATTTATTCAAGAATATATTTTCTTTGTGACTACCAAAGTGTGTTGTGTTCAATCCACAACCAAACCCAACCTCCTACTCCAACAATTTGTAATAACTGATAAATAATACTCACTTTCTGAATTTATAATGATCCAATTAAGCTTCTTCTTGGTATTGTTCTACCATTCTATCATGATTTTTCCATAATTAATGAACATTTTTTTCTGAGCAAACATTTTCCATCTTCAAGAAAGTTCAACTGCACTCACAAAATTTGAAATACCATCTCTTCTATAATCACCAATACTTTATCCACGTGTTTAAAATGGCGGCCACTACCTGAGTCATAGATATCTGCATTAATGATGCAAATTTGTGACTAAACACCTTGGCAGCTACCTACACTTTCATTTTTCTCATATATTTTTCATTAACATGCCCTTGTTTCATTTTGTTTCAGCTTTATTGTCAATTTCATATGTAGCTACACCATCTTGCCAATCACCAAAAATCCCATTTTTTTCAATCTGCTTGTTGGAATTTCTGGAACAGAAACAATTAAATGATTTTTTTTATTTTTTTTGAGGACCATCAGAAAATAATTTACCAATGAAATGTAATCAAAATTTGTGAATACAAGAATGAAACCATATACAGTGTGACTCATTTTGTTTGGAAGCACCCCTGTAAAATCCGCATTTCTTAACCGATTTCAATTCAACTTTTTTTATTAGATTCAGTATCAAAAACAGTATCTTGGCAAAAATTTTCATAGCTTAATAACCATTTTCAAAGCACTCTATGTTAATTTTTCTTTGCCAAAAAAGACGTAAGTACATTAGGAATTTTTTTTCTGAAATATGATTACACCACTGAATTCAAAATCATCACAAATGTAACCTACCAAAATTTTATAACAAAATTTCAATTAACGACAAAGTTATTACAACATGAATTTGGAAAAAGTGGTATTTTAAATTTTTACGTACAATGTAGACAAATTTTAAGGATAGCAACATGGTAGACAAAAACAAGGACTCAAACATATTGCACAGTGAAAATTTGAAGCCGATAACTTAGCCCGTTTTGGAGTTATAGCTTCTGAAAGAAATGTGAAATTGTGATTAATAATTCCATTCATAAACAAAATGAAATCAACGAGTATGCCATGAAAATACAAATTTAGAACTCTTAAAAATAACTGACAATACATTTTGATGAAAGTGATAAAAATTCAACTCTAAATTTGCAGGTTCGTTTTTGTAATGTCCACAGGTTTATTATATCCATACTTATTAAAGCCATTTTTACCAAATTCAATCAAAAGTCGCAAGTAGGCTTTGATTTTGATGTTTCGTTTATCTCACTCAGTAACATTTGAATGGAATAGTAAGTGCTAAATGTTCTAAATAATCACTTGTACTTGACAATGACTGCTTTAACTATTCAAGATAAAGTTGAAATTGTACGTTTGTGTGATTACAATCACAATGATAGAAGTGAACGGGAAGTAACAGAAATATCTAATCGGAGACATCCAGATCGCCGTATTTTCTGCTTTGCAGTGCATCAAATTATAAAAAAATTCGCAGGCGAGAAATTTTATAGACCGTGTTGTCATGGAGTACTTTGCCAACAATCCAATTAAGCAAAATTTTACATTATTATTATTATTATTATTATATTTAGACAAGGGCAGAGGGACAAATCCCTATTATGCCCAAAAACAGATAATTACACAAGAAACTTAGGTACTAGTAGGTAAAGAACAGAAAAATAAGTACAATATACACAATATACCAAATAAACTATAAGTGCTCTAGCAGCACACGATCAAGTCTGTTTTTGAACGAGTTATTCGATGGTGCAGAAACTGTGGATACTTCAAGATTATTCCAGCTGTCGAATACCCTGTTTGGTAAGAAGTTCTTACCATTACTTTCGGAAGCTATAACTTCAGAACGGGTTCTAATGTTTACTGTTTTACATTACTTTCGGAAGCTATATCTCCAGAACGGGTTCTAATTTTTACTGTGCAATATGTTTGAGTCCTAGTTTTTGTTCACCATGTTGCAATCTTTAAAATTTGTCTACATTCTACGTTAAAAATTAATTAAAATACCACTTTTTCTTTTTTGTAAAACTTTGTCGTTAATGAAATTTTTTTCATAAAATTTTTATAGTTTACATTTTGGGATGATGCTGAATCCAGTGGTGTAGTTATATTTAAGAAAAAAAAGTGTCTAATGTGTACCTTCGTCTTTTTTGGCAAAGAAAAATTAACATACGAGTGCCTTGAAAATGGTAATTAGGCTATGAAAATGTGTGCCAAGATACTGTTTTTGATACTGAATCTAACAAAAAAAAATTATATCAAAATCAGTTGAAAAATGCGGATTTTACAGGGGAGAAGCTCAAACTCAAACAAAATGGGTCACACTGTATAATACATTGCATTGTAGCAATATTTATTAGAAACGGAATTGACTATACTTAGTGTATGTCATAAGCATAAAATAATGAATAGTGAAATTGATTTTGAAGTTTGTTCAATATATTTAAATAAAATCAGTACAATTGTCGTCTGTATAGATCACCGAAAGGTAATTTAGGAATACGTAAGATTCAACTTTAAAAAATAGTGAAAAAAATATTTTTTCTACTACCGTGTGTAAAGTATGTACTTTAGACACATTTTCGAGTGCGTAAAACTTTATTTTACGCACTAGTGCGTAAAGAGTTTTACTTTACGCACTAGTGCGTAAAGAAAAAATTCCAATATGTATGTAGTTATAGATATCTAGTCTTATAAAAATATAGGTATAATAAACAGATATTAAATCTAAGTTTTTTTCATAAATTGGAGATAGAAACCAATAGAATTCGGTAAAGTAACCTAATAATTATTGTTAAATAATTATTGAGTACTGGAAATAATACGGTAAATAGGTATAAGTTGGCGGTGAGTGACTGACATTTCTTTGTGAATTGAATCTGACATTTAAAATTTAAATTGAGATCTTCCGACTATACCTAGAGTAAGCAATTGTATTTTATATTTAGGAATTGAATATTTTTATAAAACTGATGTTATTTTAGATTATTATAAAAAGACTCTTCTAAAGAAAAATTCAACTTACTTTACGCACTAGTGCGTAAAGTATGTTTCTTTACGCACTAGTGCGTAAAGAAAATTACTATTAAACTTTTGTATTTCAATTAAATATTCGCTAGTAGAAAAAATATTGTATGCAATTCGTGTGTAAAGACCTTTTTTTCGACTCATGTGATTGTCGCATTCGCCTTCGGCTCATGCGACAATATTCACATTCGTCAAAAAAAAGGCTACTTTACACACTAGTTACATAAATAACTATTGTTTTATGGGGACTTTAGTATTGATTGTCAGTAAAATCAACAGAATCTAAATTCCTAAGAAACTTTTTTCTTGCATATGGATTGAAAGATTTATTTTACAAGTTTCAGATCATATAGCTATTGCGAGAGCTATTGTCTCCAATTACACAAAATAGCACAAAACTTACATAACATAAAGGAAATAGAGTATTGTATAGTTATAAGTGATGAAAATATCAATGAATATAGAGTAGCTCTAGCCAGTCTGAATTGGAATAATTTTTTTTAAGTAGATCATAACAGTATGTCTGAGATATTAATAGCAAACATTGTTTATTGTTTAGATGAAAGCTTTCAGTTAATTCAATCGGAAGAAAAGAAAAAGAAATTGGTATTTACTGAGGAATTAAAATATCAAAAAAATCACCTTAATTTTCTTTATAAGATCAGCCGTATGAATATAGCTTAAAAAACGGAATATGCGGATTTCAAAAAGTATTATGAAAAGTCTATACCAAGAGACTATTAAACAAAATACTGAAAAAATTATAAACTCTAGTAATATACAAAAAAACTACCTGGCACTTGATAAATAAAAACCATAAAAATAGTAAGCAAGGTCACAACAAATTTGAAATCACAGCAGAAGAGCTAAATACTTTTTCTCCTCAGTAGGAGAATCATTAAATAAGGTAGAAAGTATACTTAAAATAATCTTAAACTATCTAAGGTAACCCCAATATTTTTATGAAAGGAGATTAAAAGTCTGTGTAAAATTATACTCATCAATAATACCTGTTATATCTAAAATACTTGCATGTCATTATATTTGACAAATTCTCAGTTTTAACTACTTCTATAAAGTTTTAACTTTTTAATTAAATTGTTGACGTCTTATTTCCTTCGAAACATTTCCAGCTCTCCTTTTTGTTTTATCAACAAACTTTTTCATATTTTCCAAATTCCTACTAGATGACTTCTGTATATTTATTTGACATCTTATTTTATTTACAGGTCATTCACCTACACATCTGATTTCCAGCATATGTCTCGATATCACGATTGTCATTGGCCAATTTGTTTAAGCTTTTAACTGTCGCGCACTTGTCACTGTTCACAATCTTTTATTTGTTACGATTTTATAGTTTACCAACTTATATTAATTAATATCTAACTCTACAAATTTATTCTAGCTTATATATTTTTTAATGTGTTACTCATAACAATATTTCAATTCTTAAAATGTGAAATAAAAAATTTCATTTCATGACATTCTAATGACATGATAGTCTACTAGAAATGGAATTCAGTGAAGTGCACGTTCCAGGAACGGTTTTTATTGGGATAATGCTTTTTTTTCTCACTTATTTTGGAAATGCTGTTAATAAAATGTGTTTGTTGTTACTTTCTGAGTATGATTATTTTTGTTTTCAAAATATGTATAGCTCAGTTTGGTGATTTTGTGTATTGAAGTGTGTATTAACAACTGTTCCAATGATAAATCATAAGAAAACCTGGATAAAAACTTATGATGCTATCCTGATAACGCTGGTAATTGATTATTGGAAATTTCTCTTCCTAAAATTGGTAACCAAATTTGACTAGTAAATATCTTTGTATGAAGATATTACCAGTACTTTGTCAAGATGCTTGGTTAATAAACAATTTATATGGAAAGATTTATTTAAATTCTGAAAATGACAAATACATTAACATTCTAAAAACGTTTGTGTCATTTGCTATCTCCCTGACTTGTTTATAGTAAGTACAGAGCGAGCGACACGTAAATTTCCACCACATATGTATGCTGTTTGGATGTTATTTTATGCCCCATACAACAAATAAGTAAATCTTTGCTCATAGCGTTCCAGACTTCCAGGAGAATTAGTAACATTATTAACAAAAGTATACGAAGGAAGCACAATATTATTCAAGTTCATAACATTTGCCCTCCCAATATATTTGACAAAGTTTCCACCATTACAAATGTTTGAATCTATACATAGTCAAGATCAGGATTTAAATTCTAACAGGTATGTGTTCAATTGAGAGTTTTCCATTAATATTTTAAAACTTTTCATACATTCCAAATATTCAAATGAAATGAGCAGATTGTGTAATTTTAACCATGTGTTAAAATTTCATATTTGCTTACAGAATTGCTCCTATACTCACATTAGTTTTATTTAAACAAACCACATGTAACACACTTAACAACAACTGATAATTCAGTTGCAGTTGCTGATAATGCAGTTTTTTTAATGCACCAACTCTACCAAACATAATATATTTTCAAGTTAAACTATTTTTAAACTAAATTATACCTATATACTCACTTACATTTCCTCTTTCTCACAACTATTCTTTTAGTAGGCTTAAACTCGGACGAATTTCTCAACTGTATGGTCACATACATCTATAACAAAAACGTTATATGTGCACCCAAGATGTTAACCATGTTGATTACATACTAAATGAAGATTATATAAATAGCTTACACTGTGTCCCTTGAAGAATAGTACTGTTTTATGGTAAATACTGGACATTTTTCGTAGCATTCTTCGAGATAAAGTATATTCAATTTCTTCATAAACTGTAACAATAAATATTTATAGTATAAAAAACCTAATAGGATGTATTATAGCTACATTTATTAAATATTCATTCACAAACATAAGTGATTACCTTTATCTTTATTGACCCCACAAAGCAGCGTTGGAACTTAGAACAGCATTATGTAGAAGACAATAGTTCATTATTTTGTCTTCAGTTCGAAGGTGTACATCACAAATTCTAAGTGACCTTCACAATCAATTCACATTAACATAGCAATATTATTATTGTTGGAATTGGAAACCGAAGATGAGTGAATATAAATCAACTAACACATCCTTGAAATGCATATGTTCGGGACCATTGGTTCACTTCACCCATTTTATTCTGCAAAATACATGCTTTTTTAGGGCATTCCTGTTAACAATTAAAAAATCATGTCATGTGTATGATAAAAGAAGAGAATCTTAAACTTACCAAAGAGAACAGCTGATAAAAAACATAGAATAATACTTATATACTGAAATAAAAAAGTTGTTTGCAATTTGCAACAAACGCGTGAAATAAAAAATAAAAAGTTAAAAACAGCAAAATGTCAATGTCAATTCTCTTCTTCTTCTTCTTCTTATCGTTTTTTTTGGTCTCCACCTTACGGTATTGCGACCAGCTTCATAGATTTTTTTTATTCCTATTTCGTCACTTTATACTTATATTTACTATGACCTATCTTATTGATGCTATTTGTATCTTCACAGGTAGGACATGTTAGATTTTGACAACACCACATAGGTTAGACATACACACATTAACTGGAAATACAGAAGGATTTATTTAGGAATATTTTTTTTTTAATCTATATAGTTACTTTTCTTTCTAAATGGTTATATTAAAACAATTATATTCTAATTTCAAAAAGGTTAATGAACTTTATTAATAGTTGAATTGTGTTATATTCAGGTTTGGATAAAATGTTTAATAAGGATATAGGGCTTAGGTAGCCTGCTTTAATTAATTCCAGATATAAGTCAAAATAAGTAGTTTTATTGATGGGACAGTTTAGGAAAATGTGTTGAATGTTCCCTAATTGACCACATTCACAATATGGGTTATCTAGTTTCCCAATCTTATGTAGATATTGTAACACCACCCTAATGTGACACCGCCTTAACGTGATGTGAATGACAATCGAGTGAGTGACAGTCGACACGATACGATGACTTTTCATTCATTCTTATGCAGTATTCTAGTCTTGTTCTTGTTCTGTTGAAACACACATGTATTTTATTGCCCAAGTGCAAAGTATCACAATTCAGTAAAATATTTTAACCATCAACAAGTTGTTGAAAGTGCTTTACTAACTAGAACTTATTGGAATACCCACAGAACTCTCCCGATCCCTTTATTCCTACGCGACCTAAACGACCCAAACCAAACCCCCTTACAATATTGTGGAGTTAGACAATGCCCTGATCTTAATCTAATTAAAACAGTAAGATGTCTTCTATTTAGGTTGGAGAAATCTTTAAACCAAGGTTCCGTTTGAGGCTTAACCTCTAACTGTTTATACCATTTACCTTTATCTGAGAAATTTCTGTTCCAATCATTAAAATAATAGTTTTTATATTCTTTTTTAAAATAAGGCATAATTTCATATTTATTTATTTTATATTCTGCAGGAATGTTTAACCCTCTCCCTACATTAGCTAATTTATCTGCTTCTATATTACCTATTATCCCTTTATGTCCTGGAATCCATGCTATTATAATGTCATAATTATATTGCTTTTTCCAGTCTAATATTAATTTTTTAGTCGACAGTGAAATGAAATCATTATTTCCGAATCTATGTTGAGAGATTTTTTGAATAGCACTCAGGGAATCTGTAAAGATCATGGCTTTATTAATATTATTTTCCATGATAAATTTTACTGCCATTTGTACCGCGATTACTTCTGCTGTACAAATTTGAGTATAGTTAAATAATCTAGTAGCAAAATTATATTTTAGACTTGGTATATGTACTCCGCAACCTGCCCTAGAACTTTCGGGATCTACTGATCCATCTGTATAAATCCATGTGTAATCACCATATGTATCAGAGAACTCATTTAAAAACTGTTGATTATCGTATGTATGTCCTTTATTAAAATTTGCTTTTATGACCTCAATTTTATTGATTTGGTCTATAATTTCTATTTGATAACAAGGTTTAATTTTAGATTTATACAAATTAGTACTGATCAAGTCTACTTCTTGTTTGGCAGCTATTAGATATGGAGGATCTCTGGATTTCCAAAAACCTAATTTCGATCTATAATTAATAAACAAGTTTGATAAAATATTATTTAATGGATTATTCAGATCAGTAATTATTTTTAAATAAAATTTGATGGCTTGTAATTTTCTACGGTAATCCAAAGTGATTTCACCCGATTCTGCTAAAATAACGTTACTTGGAGTAGACCTCATGCATCCCAGTATTAATTTCAAGACATTAATCTGTATTTTATCTAAATCAGTTAACACCTTTTTTGTGCAGGGTTTGAACATTATAGCTGCATAATCTAAGTGTGGTCTAACTAATCCTTTATATAATGTTAATAATGTGAGTTGGTGTGCGCCCCACCACGTCCCTCTCAAGGCTCTAATTATATTCATTACTTTTTGCACTTTATCCCTCACTTCGCTTATTTGTTTTGACCAGTTAAGGTTATGACAGATCATTACTCCTAGATACTTGACTTCATTTCTAATTTGTATTATATCATTATTTATGATTAGTTGAGGTATTTGATTTATTTTTTTCCTGTTATGAAATATTATAGCTGAAGATTTATTAGTAGAGATTACAAACTTATGATCAATAATCCATTCGTTTATTTTAATAAGACATTGATTCATTTCTGATATAGTTTCTTCTAACTGTGTCCCTTCCAACATAATTGCCAAATCGTCTGCAAATTGGATAAGTTTAACTCTCCCAGGGATGATATCATGTAGCGATTTTGTGTAAATATTAAATAATAGGGGACTTAATGGAGACCCTTGTGCTAGTCCTTTACTAGTTGTTTTTGGTCCAATGAGTTGATTATTTATTTTTCTTATGTAAAGACTTCTGTTATTTATTAAATTAAAAGTAAGGTTGATATAATTGGTTGGAATATTAAGTTTTACCATGTATTCATAAAGTAAATATATATCTACCTTATCATACG
Source organism: Galerucella calmariensis (assembly GCA_910591675.1). Lineage (NCBI taxonomy): Eukaryota > Metazoa > Arthropoda > Insecta > Coleoptera > Chrysomelidae > Galerucella > Galerucella calmariensis. The sequence continues at coordinate 13,380 of CAJUYG010004261.1, forward strand.
CCGCTTTTAGATCAAGAAAAACCACCACTAAATATTTTTTTAAGGAGAAGGCTTGCAGAGCACTATGTGTAATTATGCCAATAGCATCCATGCATCCTTTTTCTTTTCTAAAACCAATTTGAAATTTAGGTAAGATATTTTTACTTTCTACAATCCATTCTAACCTTAGTTTTAACATGCTTTCTAAAATTTTACCCACACATGATGACAGAGCTATTGGTCTGTAACTATCTACTACATTCGGATTTTTTCCCTTTTTTAAAAAAAGTATAATAACTGTTTCCATCCATTGAGGGGGAATATTACCTGATAATAGAGCGTTATTATAATATTTTATTAGAATTTGTTGTGCGCAAATTGGTAAGGCCAATAACATGTAGTATGTTATATTATCTTTACCTGGGGTCTTATCTTCCTTCCCTCCCAAAATGTTTATAAATTCACTGTAAGTAAATGGAGAAACTTCATTATTATTTTTTATATATTTATGTTCTGGATTTATATTACAAGCTGTAAGATTATCTAGTGTTTCGTTAATTATTTCATCCCTAGGAGGTTGTTGTTTATTTGGGTTAAAATAATTTTTAAATTTACCTAGTTTTCCACACTTTTCCAATGGGTGTATCCCGGTTTAGAGTTTCACAAAATTTTCTAAAGGAATTTTTTTTTTTATTTTTAAATTTTAATTTAATTATGGCATTGATTTTTTTATAATTTATAAAATTCTCATTATTTGGAAAATTAACAAATTGTTTTAGTGCATTTTTCCTCTTATTAATTAGTTCTGTACATTCATCATCCCACCAAGGAGTACATTTATTTCTTCCTTTACCCTTTGTTAGAGGAATATATTTATTAGCTGCTGTATCCACCATTGCTAACCAACATTCATAATCAAAGTCAAAATTCTGATTTCTACACTCTTTTTCAATATAGTTAGCATAGTTATTCCAATCAGCTTTTTTATAGATTCTTCTAACATTGTGTGTGCTATAATTTGTGGAATTAAGGTAGATTTCACATATAGTGGGATAATGATCGCTACCCCCTGTGTCACTATATACTGACCAATTACTATTCAATGCTATATATTGCGATACTAATGTTAAATCCACTGCCGATTGATATTGTCCTGGCAGATTTACTCTAGTAGGGGAGCCATCATTCAATAACACTAAATTATTGTCTTCCAAAGATTTGTTAATAAATTTCCCATTTTGATCACTCTTTCTACAACCCCAAAGTGCATCATGTGCATTTAAATCACCCATGATAATGTATGGTTTGGATATGTTATCTAATATGTTATTCCATTGGTTCTCATTAATTTTATCCCCCGAAGGATTATAAATATTAACTATATTCAATTTTAATGATTCTATCCTAGTGACCATAATTTGCATTCTACTATTAAAATTATCTCTGATTTGAACTATCTGATAATCTACTTTGTTTCTAATTAATGTTGCAATACCTCCATAACCGTCTTCCCTATCATTTCTAACAGTATGATAATTTTTTATGTTTATATGATCTGTATCTAGTAACCATGTTTCATTTAAAATTATTATATGAGGATTAATTTCGTGAATAAGAATTTTTAAATTATCTAAATTAGCTTTTAAACTATGAATATTCCACTGCATAATTTTGAATTGAAGATTAGCCTTATTCTGATTTAGGTTATTTTGTGGATTATTTGACATTAAATAGGTTTTCCTGTATAGATGATTCTATTCTTTTTGCATTAACCAGCCTTGTAATGAAGTGTATTATATGTTCGATATCATTATTATTTAAGTTAAAAGCCATATTCATAAGATCATTTAACATCTGAGGTTTCCTGGATTCTATTCCTTGAGATGTTTCTATTGGTGTTTCCCCTATACTTTGTACTGAAGGTGAAATAAAGTAGACCCCTGAGTGAGAGGCTATATCTCTGCCCTCTGGAGAATTAAGTTGACTGTTATGAGCTTCCCTATCATATGAATTATTATTAACTAATCGTCTTTTTTTATTAACAATTTGAGTATATGTATTTTTAGGGGTGTTATTTTGGATATGTACCGCCCTCCTCGAATTGATAGGAACAGAGTTATTAGCATCATTTGTGTTGTGCGTAAGCGTTGGGAAGTCATCTGAATGTGGAATAAATTCCCTGTTTGGTTTATTTTTTGGGTATTTTTCCGACGCCTCAAAAAAGGATAAATTATCTAAGGACATAGTTTCCCTAATATATTTTTGTCTAATGTATTCAGGACAATCTTTACTCGTACTTGAATGGTTGATACTAAAACAATGAATGCATTTTGTTAAACAAAAATCGTTACCTTCCTCTTTATGTACATCACCACATTTCAGACATTTATTTTGCTTATTTTTACATAACTTTTTAACATGACCGAAATTGAGACAATTGTAGCATTGTAAAACTGGCATGACATATGGGAGAACCCTATGTTCAATACCACAAATTAAGATACTTCTAGGAAGTGATGTACCTGAGAAGGTGAATTTGATGGTACCAGTTGCAATTAATTCCTCTCCAGTGTTTTCAGAAATCTCTGATGAATTTATATCGCTATTAATATTCTTTTGTTTTTTTGGTTTTCTAAAAAATCTTTTTGCCTCTAAGATTTTGCTATTTGTACTTGTTTGTGAAAATTCCTTCAACATCTCATCATCAAATATTTTATCGATATATTTTACTATACCTTTACAGGTAACATTTTTAAATGGAATAAATAAATCAAAATTTTTTTCCCGTAGAGCATTGCTTTGTACAAAATTATTAGCGGATTTATAATCTTTAAATTCTACACTTATTCTATTCCTACCTTTTTCATGAATTTTTTTTAAATTATTCAGTTTTAATTGAAAGATTTCTCTCGCTATGGCTAAATAACTCCAATTGCCTATGTTTTTATTATCTAACTTAGATTCAATGTAAACCTCAAATGGCCCTTTATCTAAATATGTATATTCTAGTTTCTTTATACTTTGACTTATATCTGAAACTGTGTTTACTTTTGACAATTCTACATTATTAGCTCTAGAGTTATTATTAACATTTTTATGACTGAGAGGAATATCCTCCATATATATATCTTGTTCCTCATTATTGAAATTCAAATGTTCATCTCCCCTTTTAATGGGGGGCCCCGGTCCCCCCGATTCATCCCCCATGTTGTCCTCTCATCTTAATCTAACTTAAAGTATTTCCCAACTTAATAACTAATTTATCCAAAAAGGTAATTTTAAAAGAAAAGTAACACAAAAGTCTATATAAAAAAAAATTATCTTATTGAGAATTCACTAAAGAAAATCATAAAAAAAAGAAAGGTAAAAACAAAGGTTGGTTAGTAAATACCTGTATTCCGCTTCAAGGTCAAACGAACTCCATGTCAATTCTCAATTCCATATATTCACAGAACACAGAAACAAGTTGTGTTCTGTGCATATATTTATCTCAAATCAACAAACGGCGATAGGGCATCTCCACCTCCACGACAGTTGACAATTGACAATAATGACAATATCTTGGTAGTAAAATGGAAAATTATCAAACAACAAACAACTACTAACCTATATTATATATTATTAAATATGCCAGCTAAACAATTGAAGTAACTTTAAAAGTTCACTGAAGCAAAACCAACTAAACTCAAACACGATCTATCATAAATATAAATCAGCATATAACCTCACTTTTAAGTACCACGTGTTCTGAACGCTTTGTTTATTGTTTCACCACCAGGTAGTTTGTGACGTCACGTGGACATGCCCTATATCGTATTTGGTCTATGCCATTATAAAAAATAATATTTTGTCTATGGTCTATGCATGGCCATCTACAACACTAGGTGGCCATGGTCTATGCACGAACTGGATCAGTCTGTAGCATGGGGCGATCATAGTTTTGATCCAGTTTGATCTATGCGTTTAATATTAGTTGGTGTCATCTT
>CAJUYG010004262.1:0-17334 GCA_910591675.1 Galerucella calmariensis
CCCAACAGCGAATTATACTGGACATTTTTTTGACGTTTATAATGACAAAATATTTTTTTTGACAATCTAATTTTTATTTGTTTACATAATAATTTTGATTAATTTCAACAAAAAGCATAAATATTTTCTAAATTCATGGACCATTATGATTGATGTTTATATTAAAAACGCAATTATTGTATACTATGGCAGGTTGATTCGAAGTTGCTTGCTCTTGATTTAGAGACTCTTGGACTGTCTTTGCAGAAGTTGAAGCAGACCTCATTGCATCAATTATATTCTGATGATGGCCCGAGTCAATTTGCAGATATGGTTTTATGGAGTGACTGCTTCCATGCCCTGTTATTTTAATTAATTGCTGTTCTCCACTTCCCGTTTTGGCTAGAGTTGAAACAGCAGTGGCCCTCGCAGAATGATTTGTTATCTTCATCTTGTTGACATAGATTCCAATCACTGATGCCGCCGATTTGAACCAGGAAGATATTGTATTTTGTCCAACCGAGCTGTTCTTGTAACAACCTTTGGAATTGGGGTGGTGCCAGTTTGGATTGGGAGTTAAAAATAAACGATTCGTTTTGATGAGTTGGTCTCGCTTGCTTATTAGTTTTTTGAACAGTCTTACTGGGCATAATTCTTCATTGACTGTATTCGGTACAAGCCACTTACTGTCGGTCATTCTTTTTGAACCGCTTTGAGTGGTCTTGGAGAAAACCGGGTTATACTCAATGCGTCCTGTTGGTTTCCCTTGATTGTTAATTTCCTCCACAAAATATTCTTTTATTGTTGCTGCCGCTCCTTCATTTCCTCTCCAGGCCAATTTATGAGCAGCAATGTGAAAGAACTTTCTTTGCAATCCTTCCGGAGTGTTTTCGTCCCAAAGCTCAATAATCTTTATCAATTCGTCTGCTGATAGTGCGGATGAACTTGCCTTTCTCTTGGTTGGATCTATTTGTAGCTTCCGACACTTAGCATTTTATGCAGCTCTTGCGTTGACAACTTCTATGTCAGAGAATTGATTAAATTTGCGATTATACCTTTCGAAAAAATATTCCTGCAACTGCTTAGCTGTAGAATTCCATAAAACTTTGATAACACTCTTCTTGTAGTCTTCGGAGTTCTTTATTCGCATGTTGAAGGCATAGTCTTCAAGAATGTGCGCCAGTTCTTCCACAGGTATATCCGCTCTGTCGAAATCATACGCTTTTTCTGTGCAAAAGTTTATAAACTGCTTCCATACACTTGCCTTCGATTTCTTAGTATTCGCTGGTGTCAACTGCTTAATATTCTGGCGAATATTTTCTTTACTTTCTTGACCAAGGCGCGACATTTTTCTACGTCGTGCTGTTTTGACAAATTTTTGACAGAAATAATCACAGCACACCCTCTAGCAGGCTAACTCCTTTACTAAATCTTAGATCTAATATATTAGTATTGAGACCATCCGCCGCGCCAGCCGCGCGCTGCGATAGTATACATGGAGCACAGAACTAAAGAAATCTGTGACATACAAGAAAAGGGTAAATTATCCCTCAGAATATAGCTCAAAAAAGGAGCAAGAAGAAGAATAACTAAAAGAGCGGGAAATATGAAATAACTAATGCTCGATTTCACCAACCGTCTCGTAAAGTTAGGTAATATCCAAGCCGAATTTAGGAATTTCTAAACGCAATTTACGTTGGACCACGCGCATTTAGAAATTCCTAAATTCGACTTGGATATTACCTAACTTTACGAGATGGTTGGTGAAATCGGGCATAAGGGCGGGATATTTAAATATTAAATATAAGATGGATATCCCTGAATTATTTCAAAGTGCACATATTTTTTCACACTCAAATGACTGTAAAAAATTCCAATATGTACACCAAGAAATAAACAAAATACAGGAGTGTCTTTATCTTAAATTCGACAAACTGGCTATTGTTGTTAACTATTTTTCAAAAAATGAAATAAGATGAATATACAGTGAGATCTATAAGTATAATTCTACGTAATATATAGTTTATAGTTACATCCTAAAAATAATGTATTATTTACGTTAGAAATCTAAATAATATTTTTGGAAACTTGAAAGAAAACTTCGAAGTTGTTCATCATTTTATATTAAATATATAAATACATAACATATATATTATAAATAAATACATACATATAAAAATCTCGGAAAAACAGTTCCACCACGGAGTATTTGAAACTTGAAATCATTGATTATCATAATCCACTCTAAAGATATATAGCTACCATAAACCTTTATTTAAAAGGTAAAATATTGACTGAAAAGTTGACGGTGATAACCATTTTGTAACTTTCAATAATTGACAGTTCACGTGACGTTCCCTCCGTCCTCCGATTGGGCGATTCTGCAACGTCACGCTACTAATGCGCTCTCAAGCGGCCGGGCACGATATTATAACTTGGATACAAATTGTAGATGAGAGTTAAACTGCTAGAGGGTGTGCTGTGGAAATAATTTCTAGTTTAGAGTTTCACTGAGTTGCCATGGTAACCGAATAATCAAGTTGACAAAACCTGTTTTGCAAGAACTTGATAATGACGAAAATTGATGTTGTTGGAAACACATTTGGTGTGGAATTTTCTTACCGAATACCACACGAGGTCAAATTAAATCCGGAAATAATTTGACCTCTAGTGGTATTACTATTGAAAATGAAACTATCAACATACAACCATGTAATGTCATGTAGGTGTTTATGCAAGAAATCCCTTCTAGCCAACTGAGAAGTTGAATTTCTCTATTAGTGGTTAATAATTTTCTATTATTAACCTAGGACAATAATGGTCAAATTCGAATATTTTGAGAATTCCGGGATAGTAGTTCAACAAAAACTTGTGCAGCTTAATTTTGTATACCCAGGAGATTGTCTTTAACATATTTGCTGCTTGAAATTACCTATAAAGATAAAATTATTTGAATAAAAATGCCATTAGTTTAATATTTGCGCTCAACCAAAAATGACTGATGACATAACGAGTACGTTCATAATATATCGAAAACTGACAGTCTACTTGTCAGTCAGACGACGGAGTAAACGCTTCTCATGATGCGTTTCTGAATTATTTTTATTTGTTGTCTTAAATTTGGCTAGTAGTGGAAAAAATTGTATATACACCATGGTGCTGAAGACATTTATAAACCCCGCGCCTTATTCCGCTCGGGGCAAAGCCCTTGTGAAATAATCTTGATGCTCGGTCAATAATAATAGTCTTTACGAACTCGGTTTATAATATACTATTCTTACATAAATTCGACACAACGCATGCGTCCAACCATTACCACAGCAGAACACCTAATGGTTCTGAAGTTACCGAACAGCCACCATTTGTGTTAAGTTGGTATTAAGTTATTGTTTACACGAGCTGCGAAAATGCAAGGCACGAACGTAGCGAGTGCTTTTTTTGCAACCAGTGCGCAAAAGTACTTCTAGCATAAGTGTCCTACAAAACTTTATCTACGACCACATGGAGAAAAAATTAAAAAATGTGCTCTGAAGGGGTTGAAAAACATAAAAATAAATTTTCTATAAACAAATATATACACAACGAATTCTAATTTCAGGTGGTGTGCAATCCGAAGAAATGCATTCTTCTCGAGGCTCTTAAAATAAGTGTAATTAAAATTTTAAATATAACAGAAAATATTTTTCACTATGTCTGACACTTTTGTCAAATTTACTGACAGCACAAAGGTTTATACAACAAACGACTAAATTCAAGGCAACTAGATAATTACTTAGCTAAAAAATAGTGTTAAAATGAAAACCCCTTTTAAAAAGGATTGGTCATTTACGCACGCTTTTGGGTGTTATAATGAAAGTGCCATATGAAAAGCGTTGTTCATTTACGCACGCTTTTCAACGTATGTATAAAGTTTGATTCCACACATTTTGTTTGGTTCGTAAATGCCTAATTTTAAAGGTGGTCGTAGAGATAAGTTAACAACGTTAACAACGAATCACGAACTCTAACGTCATTGGTCAGATTAATTGGCGGGAAAGTTGATAGGTGCATAATTTAAGATATCACTAAATCGTGAAATTTAAATTCTAGGAAGCGGGAAACTTAAGTCCATTTCAAGATTTTTCGATATTCGTGACGAATTTCGGCAAATTTGACAGCTTGCATTTTAAATTTAAGGCTATGATAGACTGATTTTAATTAATTTAGTAATTTTCCTTGTACATAATCTTTAGTAGTTTTGCATAGATAATTTTTTTTTATTTTCTTTTAGCTTAACGTGCCTCGACACTGGTCATTGGCACAGAAAAAATGAATACAGATATTTACATAATTATTACAAATATTTAAATTAGATTTTACAGTATAGGTTAGTAGCTTTCAGGAACTGTAAGAATTTCTTGATTTCAGTAGGGCATTTCCTTGAGGATGGGCATAAGATCGAGTTGTTTATATATAGCAGAAAATTGTTTGCAGTCCGTCAGTATGTGCTTGACGGTCACAATATCATTACATCTATGGCAAACGGGACGATTTCCTGAAGATATCAGATATCCGTGTGAGAGTTTGGTATGACTGATTCGGATTCTTCTGATTATAGTAGCCTCTCTCCGGGTTAAGAAGTTAAGGGAGGGAGGAGAAGTGGATGGATGGATATCATGAAGTGCTGTCGTGCTATTGCGCCACAGGTGTCGCCAAGAATCTTGTGTAACGTTTTTGAAGTGGATCTTCAGGTCGGTTGCGAGTTGGACAATGTGTGTTGGGTCATTATTAGTGATAGCATCTTTCGCGTGGCGGTCCGCAGCTTCGATACCATCAATGCCGATGTGAGATGGAAGCCAGATGAGAGAGACTGTTATATCTTGAGCAACGAGAGTTTGATAGATGTCGTGTATATTCTGGACAATTGGGTGGTCAGTGAAGATTGACTTGATTGACTGAATGGAGGAAAGGGAGTCAGTGCATATTGCAATATTTTTGTAGGGTAGGTGGATGCTTTTGAAAGCGTGAAAAATGCTTTTTAGCTTGCCTGTGTGAACGCTACACACTATAGGTAGGGTGAGGGAGCTTATGAGTTCATGCTTCGTGGAAACTGCACAACCAACACCGGAGTCAGTTTTGGAAGCGTCTGTGTAGAGTATTAAATCATACGGTTTTTTTCGTAGTAATTCTAGGAATGCTTTCTTTATAAGTGCAGTGGGAGATTCATGCTTATTATAAATGGTAAGTGAGGTATAGATTGTAAGGATATTTTTGGTCCAAGGTGGAGAAGGGGAGGTAGAGGGAGCGGGGAGGTCAGAGAAAGGTCGGTATCTTTGAGTAAAGGAGTGGGGGGATAGATTTTATAATTGTTCGAGGGTTAGTAGGGGGATTATAGATAATTTTATTTACGTTTACTTTTGTTGTATATACGATGACGTCTGATGAGTTTAATGTAAGTAATATATTTTTTTTTATTATAATACCATCGATTTTTCAACTTAAGTATATTTTGTGCCCGTTATATCTTACGATTTATTTTCATACTTTTAGCATCAAGTCGAATGTGAGGAATGTGGTGAAACTCTTCCCAAAACGAATTTAGTATTTGTTAAAATAATATCCTTTTACGACTTTATAAAACCAACGATTCGTGTTTCGTGATTCGCTGCTATATGAACTTCACTTACCTCGGCGTGGTGCCTTTGATACATACAAAAACCATCTCAGCTTCAAGATATTTGAAGAAACTTGGAAATGGTGGGATTTTATTGTCCAAATTTAATCAGGCTGGTTAGACTCAAAGTAAATAAACCAATTTAGTCTTATTAAAAAGTCCTCACATAGAAATATCTGCCGTAATCAAAAATTTCGTCAAACTCATTATTACCGTCTCCGCTGGATGGCGTTATCTGAAAGGTAGGTAATCGTTTTATAAAATTTTCCATTGACGTATCTATATTTAAAAGTAATCAATTAAATATAGAACATGTAGCTATACATTATAAACTCCTGATTATGTGAATCTGGTAATTTGAAAATCAGTTTAGAATGTTTTTCTTATTTTAATTTCCTAACGATCACGACAGATAGCACCTCTAGTCAAGAATGCCAATAAAAGTGAAGTTAACTTCAAACTTAATTTATAATTTTTATTTTGTAGGCTCATTCATATTTTCAATCTGCAAATATTCTTTTCCTACAATCACTATGCATAACACACTTTTCTACACAAATTTTTATACGCAAAGCAGGCCTTTTCTTAATTCTTTTGATAACCGTTGGAGAAGTAATGCAAAAAGTACACGCTATGGCACTTTTCCGCATCGAAATGTCAAACAAAGCTACCTATGATCTGTCAACTTTTTTGACAATTCAACCTAATAGTGAATTTCTTAATGGTGTACAATTTTTAAATATAAACCAAAAGTAGGTAAACTATTTATTTTAATATAATAATTACAAAAACATTAACCTTATAAGCATTATTTCAGGAATTATGAACCAAGATCAAAATAATTTATCTTTCGAGTCGGACATTGAAAATACTCCTCCATATATTATCGAAAAGGCTAGAACTGCAACCAAAAATTTGTTACATGAGGTTTCAATACAAAATTGTTCAAATTTTACAATTAATTATACATTCAACTGACTTTTCTATTTATTTTCATATTGTAAGTTCTTTCTGTTCAAAGTTTAAATGAAATAGCTACTATATCAATACTGTATTTCTTTCATTAATAAATGTGGTTGTAGTAAAAATATTGTGTACAACTTGTACGCAAATCACTTTTCCCACTCGCATTACTGCTCTTGCCACAAACTTCTGCGCTTTTGGGAAAAGTAACGCTTTGTGCACTAGTTGTACAATAGTATATTTTATAATTAGTGGGAAAAGCATAATATTCCCAAACGACTGTGATAATTACTCCTGGTAACACAGGAGTTTGGGAATATGCTTTTCACACGAATTATACATACTATTTTTTCTTCGATCGTTGATTTACATTTAAAAAATTAATTAAAAAATATTTTACTCAAGAAGTAATCGAGTAAGTTTAGATAGGTTTCTGTATGTTTATATAGAAATACCATGGAAATTACTTTGTTATGAAAAAAGTAAAATAATTTTTCTCCGATCGAATATATTGACGAATCACCTAAAAATAAAGTAGAAGTGGCTAATAAAATATTCAACACCCCTGCCTCGACTTCAAATGAAAATGATCGAAACGAGATAAACCAAACAATTAGCCATGCAGTTTCAAGGTATATCAATTTTCGTTGCCTCCAGTACAATTTACAAATTGTACAGACTGTACAATAAATGTAAATATTAACAACAATTAATTTGTGTTCAAGAATATCGTTATAAATTAGATGTTCATTTTATTTCTTTTATAACAACTTTATCAATATATAAATTACCGCACGCTACAGTAGTGCGGTAAGAATATTACCGAACTGTTATTTTCTAATTTCTTAGCAACTGCCCACTATTCTGGAATGTTGAGCTTTGCGCATAGAAAACAGGTCAAAATAATGTCACTTTTCCCACGATCGGAGAAAAACTACTATTATTGTAACAAAATTATGTATTTTTATACTTGCCCAGAAAATTTATTATAATATGTAAAAATGTTATCTCACTATATACTTACTAGCATATCAACAACTAATAGTAGTTTGCCTAACTAGAGTGTGTTCACCTAACTAGAGAGTGCGGAAAGTATGTTTTAGTTTTTGGGGAGTACCTATACTGACATTTGAATATTTAATAGTATATTACATAACGTGTGTGAGAAATCACTTTCGCACGAGTGATGTACAGTATTTTTCCTACGATCCCGTGATAATTTCACCAAATAATGTGTAATCAACATCTGACATATTAATACACAAAACGTTACAATTAAAGTCAACATCATTGATTTCAAAATTGACAATAACTATGAATAGTGACAAAAATTAATGTAGTTTAACTGTATAATATAGGTAGGTTATTACAATTATTATTAATTGGTTGGATAATTAGAGAAATTGAAAGTTAAATTATTATTGTTCATCATACATACTTATCATGAATACCTTTCAAGATGATTACATTTTCCTACTATTATAACAGGTGATTTGAATTAGTTGGTAGAACATCTGACTTTTGACGAAGAGTACACGGGTTCGATTCTCGACCTCGGCCTAATTTTTTTTTAATCAAGAAAATGACAAAAATTTCACTTTTCAAACAGATCGCTTCAAATTTAGATATTACATAGGTAAATCTAATTAAAAATTATATATTTGACAACTTGCCAGTGGTTCATCTTAATAAAACTTCATTTGACAGCTTTTTTATCCGTACACGTACGGATACGTTTTTTCCGTACGCGTATGAATAAAGGCCACTTTCCATCAGTGCGATATATGTCACTTTCCTATGTGATCATAGGAAAATTATATATTTGACAGCTTGCCAGTGGTTAATCTTAGTAAAAATTCATTTGACACCTTTTTTTTATCCTAACACGTACGGATAAGTTTTTTTTTCCGTACGCGTATGAATAAAGGCCACTTTCCATAGAACTAGACAGTGATATATGTCACTTTCCTATGTGATCGTAGGAAAAATATATATTTGTATGGTTGTAGTTTACCAAATTACGGAAAATTATGACTGACCCTGGTATAAGCCTCATCAAATGAATGTAAAATAATAATTAATTTGTTGATATGTATTTAATAATAAATGTTTCTTCATGTTAACTTTTGTAGATCTCACAGAGTTATTGATAATTTCAATTTTTTTTTGTCCCTACAAATCATTTGAGCAGATTCTTTGAACCACTTCGAAATAATATTCACACAAATTTGCATATTTTTGTACCATATCATAGAATATGATTTGTCACAAGCCTGATTTACTACAAGAAAAAGCCTGTCAGTTATAATCGGGTATAGGTACTCCATGCGACTAGTAACCGAATTATCTTTAAAATAATGTACCAAACATTATGCATTTTTTCCGCCACGTCATTCATATGACGGTATGAGATATAGTTATTTTCCTAACAAGTGCGGAAAGTGATACGCGACTGCAGTTGACCCGAACGACGCGAAGCGGAGTTCGGGCAAGCGGCCAAGGGCGGGAAAGACACTTTACGCATGAGTTAGGAACATTATTTTTTCTACGACCGTATATACAAAAAAGTATATCAACCCATTTTTCAAAATTTATTTTATTTTAACATGCATATACAAAACTTTAACCAAAAACTATTATTATTATTATTATTATCAATTATTATTATAAATATTATTATTAGAAACACAATTTGTTGCATTCTGTGAATCACTTGCAATTGCCATTCCAGTGGAGTTATTTGGTTTTAACTGGTGAGTGAATGACGTTGATGACGATGGCATCGTTTGCAGGTCACATAAAGATGACGATGAAGGTGACGGCAACAATTTTAAGTCATTTGTAGATGATTGAATTTCATTTGATATATTTTTCTTATATCAAGCCCGGGTGGTTTGATAGGTGTTTTATGACACTACTTTGAAGAATGTACAGGGTTATATCAAAATATTTTCATTATTTTATATTTTCAGAAAATTAAAAATGCAACAAAAAGCTAGAAAACATGTAGATTTTATTTGATGGACTATTTATTCACCTGGTGTAAGAATAGTTATAACTTCCGAAGTAAAAAACTATCTAATAAGGTCAAAATTTGCATAATTTTACTTTCCCGCACTAGTGCGGGAAAGTGACACTTTCAAAGCTAAAATGCGTGCGGGAAAGTAGGTTAAAGCGCACGGTAGTAGAAAAAAACATTTTTCGTAATCCCGATGGTGTATTTTGATCGTAGTATTTTAACATTTCTAACAACTATTTGTTCCAAGTTTCCGAACTGTGCTTTCTTTCTCTGATTCTTTTTGCAGAAATTTGCTGGTGGTATTCCTGGCAATTCTCTTATATTTAAATGTTCAAACCTTCTATGAATTGTCCCAAAATACAATTCTTGTAATAATTTAGCAGTTTTGTAACATGTAGTTTTGATTATGGTTTTCTTGCAGTAATTTTGTTTTTTCGTATCAACTGCGTAGTCTTATAATATTTCGGCCAATTTTCTCACTGCTGTGTTTTCTTCAAACTTGTAGTGCCGTTCCTCAATACATTAATTAAAATGATTGTAAGTGGGCTCATTAGTCATTACTCACCATCGTGCTCTTAAATCTCCCTTTAGGTTTACACTAATTTTATCACCTATAATGAGCAAAAGCGATTTTTTATTTATATTTTCAAAAACTATTGACTGAAATTTATTGAAAGTAGTTGTGGTGGCTAGTAAATAAAAAAACAACACGGAATTGTTTTCGCGACACATGTGAATAGTATTACCAGTATTTGTTGATTGGCTAAAACTAATTCACATTATAGAAATTGTAGGTACGTGTATTGGTTTTTGGAAACGTCAGAAATAATCAAAATATACAGTGTGGAAACCACTTATATATTAAAATTCTTTGTCATTATTTTAAAAAATTATAATCTAATAATTAGTTAGTTTAGATTTTTGATAAATCCATATTTAGCTAATTACCAATATTTCAAATGTACCCAATAAATTAATTATTAATTTTAAAATTTCACCCTGTATAATTCATAATTGATCATACATTATTAAGTTTGTTGAAATCGGTTCATTAAGAGGATTTCAAAAATATGCAAATAAACAGGGTGTTTCATTAAAAAAAAACACCGACTATGGCATACTTGCGTGAATCACCCTGTACATTTAAATTTATGTTGACATAACGCACAACTCAATCCAAAAGTTGACGTGTCTCGGCATTTTTTATAATTTTCTAAAATAATTACATAAAGAATTTTATTCCATAAGTGGTTTCCTCACTGTATAATTTCTTTTGGTTAGTGGTCGCAAAGTAAAAAACATTATTGTGGTTTGATTGCCAAAAAATAAGAGAAAAAATAATAAATAATGCCACAAGGAACTTACAGAAGATACTAAAAAACAGTATTTTTAATATCTTCTGTAAGTTCCTTGTGGCATTACTTATTCTTTTTTCTTATTCTTTTGGGAATCAAAACACAATAATGTTTTTTATTTTTTATTTCGACGTTTCGGTAGCGTTCCAGGTTCCAGCTACCGTTATCAAGATTAACTAGTAATAAAATTGATAAAAAAATGTTTGGTCCCTATCTGACAAAACGAAAAAATATGACAACTAGACAATCAATAATATTTTGAAGTTTAAGACTACAAAACTTTGTTGTCAAATTTTATTAAGGTCAATTCATAGTAGATCACACCTCTGGTAAAATGTGAAATAAAATATTTTATTTTATGACATTCTAACGATATGATAGTCTACTAGAAATGGAATCCAGTGAAGTGCACGTTCCAGGAACGGTTTTTATTGGGATAGCGCTTTTTTTAGCTTATTTTTGGAAATGTTCTTAATAAAACGCGTTTGTTGTTACTTTTTTGTGTATGATCATTTTTGTTTTAAAAACATGTATAACTCAGTTTGGTGATTTTGTGTATTGAAGTGTGTATCGATTAACAACTATTCCAATGATAAATCATAAGAAAACCTGGATAAAAACTTATGATGCTATCCTGATAACGCAGGTAATTGATTATTATTCAGCCGAATGTAGTCAAATTTGGTTACCAATGTTAGAAAGAGAAATTTCCAATAATCAATTATGGCAAGTGATATCTCGTTTGAAACGCATTGACATTGGCTACATAGCCATATCAATTTTGTTCGGGTTTATACTAATTTTGACGGATGAATTGAATAAATATCAAAATTATTATTTCACATTTAAATATTGAAGATTTTTCAGTCCGCCTCTGGTTAGTTGTCAAAAAAAATTAATAGTATTTGTTGCTTTGCAAAGTTTTTCTAAATAGCTTAAATATTTAATTTTATTATTGTTTAACGAGACGTTTAAGAGTTTACATAGGCAAAATAGTACGTACTCAAGCCGACAAAGTAGCAGCTATCTTAATAATTGGTGAATCTAGAAAGATTCTCCATGAAGCGGAACGTTTATTTAATGAGAGATACCCAGATCGCCCTATCTCGAGAACTTATTTGAGGGAGCTTCTTCACAAGTTTGAAGCAACAGGTAGTGTTCAAGATGCCAAACGATCTGGTCGACCAACATTTAGTGATGATAAAAAAATTGATATAGTTGCTGAAATGGTAGTAAACCCTACTTCCTCTTCAACTAAAGTTGCGTCTATCTGTGATGTTAGTAAAAGTACAGTACAGAGAGTGTTGGCTAAAAATAAATTTCCTCCATACAAGTTAAAAATGGTGCACCACTTTTCGGATGACGACCCCGACAGAAGACTCGAATTTTGTGAATGTATGACAAATAAAATTAGTCAAAACCCACATTACACAAAAACAATTTGTTTTAGTGACGAAAGTACTTTTTGCCTCAATGGAAATGTGAATACACAAAATGTAAGGTATTGGAGTGACACAAATCCTCACACCTTTCGTGAATAACATACCCAATTTCCAGAAAAAGTCAATGTTTGGGCAGATATTTTGGGAAACCACATAGTTGGTCCTGTTTTCCTAAATTCAAATTTAAGCGGTGAAGTGTATCTGGAGATGTTACAAAATGCAATTGAGCCGTTAATTCTTGAAATTCTGGAAGATAATCCAGATGAATTCGGCCATCTGGAAATAACATTACAACAAGATGGTGCTCCTGCACATTATTATGGTGCAGTAAGACGTTACCTGGATGAAGAATATCGAGGTAGATGGATCGGCCGGCGAGGTCCTATAGAATGGCCACCTCGGTCACCAGATCTGACACCATTAGATTTTTTTCTATG
This sequence comes from Galerucella calmariensis, assembly GCA_910591675.1. Lineage (NCBI taxonomy): Eukaryota > Metazoa > Arthropoda > Insecta > Coleoptera > Chrysomelidae > Galerucella > Galerucella calmariensis. The sequence goes on from CAJUYG010004262.1 coordinate 12,849, forward strand.
GGGTACTTGAAATCCAAGGTTTATACTACAGCACCAGATAGCATTGGCGTTTTGAAAGAAAGAATTAGTGAAGAATGCAATGCAATTTCAGCTGACACATTCGAACGAGTACGACAAGAGTTTACTAATAGGATGTATTACTGTCAGAAAGTAGTCGGGGCACATTTCGAACACTTGCTATAAGAATCCATTGTTGATATTTGATTAATTAAATTTAAAAAAATAATTTCAATAATTTCGGTATTTATTCAATTTATTCGTCAAAATTAGTTCAAACTCAAACAAAATTCATATGGCTATGTAGCCAATGTCAATGCCTTTAAAACGAGATATCACTTGCCATAAGGTCCTATTTAAAATTATTGCCAGAGTGGCACTGTGACGTCATCTATTACTATTACGTCACCTGTTACCATTCGTAGAGAAGTTTACAACACTTTATTTTTACCTTCCAAATTTTATTAATGTAAGTGTAGCCGTTCAAAAGATACGAAGGGGAAGGGTACTTTTGAATAGCACTGTACATAGATATATATACCTATGAAAAATTATGTTTATGGTCAAAAGTAACCTTTTTTATTCTCAACAATCGAAACTGAGCAAAGGCCCTTAAAATACAAATAGTCTTTAAAATTAATTGAATCTAAATGTCGTCATCAATTTTCGCGAAATTTTGCAAGGAAAAAACCATCTTCGTAATATGAAATAATAATATAATATGAAGAATTAATTCATTTAGAAGACCCATTAAAATGCCACTTGTGCCTAAAACACCTATTAATATACCGCATCGTTGAAGATCCATTCCTACCGTCCTCTACGTCCCTTTCCCTTCTCCAGTCCCTAGAAATCGCAACTGTGTTCGGCTAAGTGTGCAGTTGGGGGGTCGGCCGGGTGGCGGACATCAGGGATGGGTGGGTGGTGTGGGAGTTGATGGTTAGTTGCGGGGAGGCACGGTGGAGACAGAATCGCCCTTCCCGCGCGTACGTGACGGACAGAACCTGTGAGAGGCCGCGGTGTTGGCGGTGGACGCGTGTAGGCAAAGGGCCACCGCGGGGGGCTGGCAGGGAAATCGAGATGGGTTGAGTAGACGACGGTCTCGCGGGGTCAGATCGCGACATCTGCTATGGCTAGCTCCGACTGATCGTCGCCAGGACCATACTCAGGATGGGCGTCGGTCAGTAGCGGCGACTATATCAGTGGCGGGACAACTATGAAATAATTCATGATTTAATTTCTATTCATTGAATCAAAAAGTATAACTCTTTCGACTGATAAACAATTGTTTTTGTCAATGTTTTGGATGGGCGTTTTAATTTTATAGTCTAGTCACCTAAATCAAGACATGGAACTAATGATATGATTTATTAGAAGGCAAATTCCAAATAAGTTTTTGATCACAATATCAAACACTGGCCTGCGGTTCGCGACCTAAACGCACTATGGTTAATAATTGCCATGATTATATTATGCTAGTTGGATAATATACTATTCTCCACGACTAAATAATAACGCACAAATTATTTTTACATATTTAGCTGCATAATGATATAAATTCTTCACACCAGTGAATAATAAAAATAATTCACTCTCGTTAGCCAATCACATTCTATTATTATCAGAATTCATGCTAAAATGAATAAATCAAATCGTCTCTTTAAAACTTCAAATACCTAAGAACGTTAAAAGAACGTTAATCGCTTCTGACAGCGCGTCGTTTGAAACGTCAAAATAATTAGAAAATCAAAATTTTACGTATTATAAGAGAAAAAATATGGACAACAGTAGCGATAGTGAATGTGTACGCCTCCTGGAACTAATTTCATTTATAAATGTAAGGGTTCCGATTAAAAATATGAGTTACGTATATATATTTACTCTTTACATTTTTATAAATATGCTCTATAGCCTAGTGGTGGTTGACTATAGGTCTGTTCCAACCGCAATCAGAAACTGTCAGAATCGATCAGAGAATAGTCGACCATCGCAATCAGTGATAGAAATTACGCGAACGTAAACTCGTTGTTTGCCGTGACCAGTTATTCTCTGATCGTTTCTTACAGTTTCTGACAGCGGTTGGAACAGACCTTATGATGGCGCGGACGATCGAGGTTCGATCCTCACTGGAAGTTTTTTCTTTTTAGTCGTGGAGAAAATATAGTCTTTTACTTGTGTAGAATGGCTATTATTCACTTGAATGATTCCAAAACTCACTCGCTGCGCTCCCTCGTTTTGGAAACTTCATCCGCGTGAATAATAGCCATCATTCTGCACTCGTTAAAGAATATACTATTAATATTTTGAGAAAAATTTGAAAAACAAGAAAAAAATTCATGTATCAGATTCAGCTTATTCAAGTAGAATGTTTTAATATATTTTTACATTCCGAGCAACTTTTAAAAATATAAGTTTTCGATTTCTTCTCAAATATAGGTGCTTTACTCATGTACCTAATTCAGATTTTTTTATATAACTAGTATACCTACGAACGAAAAAAAAATATGACATCTGATATTTGCGTTTTACAATATGGACCTTGCTTTTCATAAACAATTATTTTTCCGTAACATTAACAACAAAAAAGCTTCCCATACGTTGTCAACTTTTTCATACTTGATGTGTTACCTGGAATTTTTTTTGTCACAGAAAATAATCATTTTTAGCAAATTACTCATATATAATATAAATATTATATTCTAATAAAAAACCAAGTATCTCAATAAAAAATATATTATATGATAAGGTGACATTGAAACAATTTTTCGAAGGATGGAAATTGTTATTTAGGAGGTCTGTTCCATAGATAAAACTTACGGATAATTAATTTTTCCTAATTACGAAATACGGCACTCTTCATTATTTTGTAAATTTTAGGAATCTTGAATTTACAAGAAAATATATATATTAAATACTGTAACTTTGATAAAACTGGAGTAATTTTAATGGGGTTTGCGTAGAAATGTTGAGGAAACTTCTAAGATCAAGAATATATAATTACAAAATTAATTAATTTACATACATTTTTGGATTCAATGATTTTTTGTATTGTACGTGTGCAATTATACACATAAGAATGTTATTCCAAATTTTTATTAAATAATTTTAAAAATATTTAACGCAAAACATTTCATTGATGTATTAAAATTAGACAATTCTTGACAGTGGTTTTTTAAAAATGACAGTAGCAATCCTCGATTTTTTCGGTTGCCATACTAGTCCGGTATTAGCGGCTAAGGAACAGTGCAGTAAGAACTGATAGAGCAGCAGTCAGTCTAGTGACTAAATTATTACAAATTGTAACATACCGGCCCCCTTGAAAGCCAAAAGGCTTCAATTAAATAATCACTGGTTGCAATTAGGCAGGACGCATAATTTTGTAGCTGGTCTCTTAAATAATGAAGATCCATGTCTTATAGTGGCCGTTCGAATTATACCATCAACTCCTGGATGTACATTTTCAACAATACCCATTTTCCATTTAAGCGGAGGCAGATCATCTTCCTTAATGATAACTACAGTACCAGGCTTCAAAAGGTCAGGATAGTTTTGCTGCCACTTGTGACGTTGCTGGAGCTCCGAAATAAATTCCTTAGACCACCTTTTCCAAAAGCTTTGGGTGATTTTTTGAAGTCGCTGGAACTTGGACAGACGGCTTTCTTGGATTTCAGCATAATCATGATCAGGAAGAGATGTAAAGGTCTCTCCAATAAGAAAGTGCGCTGGGGTGATAGGTTGAGGGTCGTTTGGATCGTTGGAAGAAGGAAATAGAGGACGGGAGTTAAGACATGCTTCGATTTGATTTAAAATGGTTAAAAATTCTTCATAAGAAAAATGTGAACGATTTAGAACTCTCTTAAGGTGAAATTTGGTGGACTTAACACCAGCCTCCCAAATTCCGCCAAAATGTGGAGCACGTGGTGGAATAAAATGCCATTTAACCTTATTTTGGCTTGAATAAGTTTGAATCTGATCTTTATTTTTAATGAGAAAATTGTCAATATCGTTTTTAGCACCTACAAAATTGGTACCGTGGTCACTATATTTGTTAGCACTCAAACCTCGCCTAGAAAAGAACCTACGAAGTGAGGCAATGAACGCATCTTTAGTAAGATCGCTTACTATTTCTAAGTGTATGGCTCGAGTTGACAGGCATACAAAAAGGCATACATAAGACTTAATGACTTTATAATTTCGAGTTTGCCGATCCTTTAAAAGAAACGGTCCACAAAAGTCAACTCCCACATTGAAAAATGGTCGATGAGGAGTTACACGGTATTCTGGTAAATGACCCATGAGATATGGAGTGGAAGTGGCATCGAAGCGATAACAACGCACACACTTTTTAACAGTTTGTTTCACTAAGTTTCTACCAGAAGTAGGCCAAAACCGTTCACGTATCGAGGCCAACAAGAGTTGGGGTCCAGCATGCAAAAGTCGTGAATGCTCGTATGCTGCCATGAGCTTAGAAAAATTATGCTTTCCAGGT
>CAJUYG010004263.1:0-17334 GCA_910591675.1 Galerucella calmariensis
TGTAGATTGGTAGTTGTGGCGTTTGTACAGGAATAAAATAAACGTTTTATATGTAAAGAGTATGCAAACATTATCGATCGCATAAGTGTATACATATTTTATAATGCACCAAATATGCATTTTCCACAAATTTTGTATTTATTATTACTATAATTCTCATCCAGAGTTCCCTTGTGTTTAGCACAGGATTATTATCATAATATTGTATGGTGTAGTAGGGTGTTTTACAATTGGGGTATATATTGTATGTTCACTGAACCAAAAGTGAAGATATTGCCAGGGAAATCTGACTAAAATGTACCTACTGGTTCACAGGCGTTGGTGGTCCGTTCTAAGCTTGCGCTACATGAAACCCATATCTCTGGAGGAAATCTCGCAGGTTCAGAAATGTAGATAACAGATTAACACAAATCAGCTTGAGATAGCTTACTGCCGGGGACGTTATCGCCTACTTTAAGCGAGTAGGCTGGATGACGAGCTAGAAGGAAGTCTGAAGCTCAGAAGGATGCCTAAGGCCTAAGTGCTGTGGGGTTACCCACCCTTTAATGTCCATTGCCCACCTAGGTCATTGAACAGGATGGACAATGACCTAGGAGGACAACTCCTCGGGAGGATGTACAATGGGTCACATGTGGCCTAAGTGCTGCGAGCCTACACACTCACCCTCCCCACTCTAAAGATACAGATACAGATACCCACCCTTCAATACAGACACAGAACTGCACAAGGACATTATACGGTTATCGTTGGAGACTTCAGCAATAAACTCTTCAACGAAACATTACGAAAGATCAGCATTGTCTGAAGGTATGAAAGATCAGCGTAACCATTTCCCCAACTCATAGTCCTGGCCAGAATACCTACTGTCTTTTGAGTCCAATACTCTGTATTTTTCTTTAATGTACCTCATTTGTAAACAGCAAGTTTTTTAAAAATTAAGGATTTTGTTGTATTTCATATATCATTGAATCACTCGCGTTTAAGGTATCAAAAGTGAAATGGACAGTCTGTATAAGAGTATTTTAATTATATTCCGTTTGAGTGAATGTTCGAGTTACTCATAAACTTAATCTCCTTCAAACAGCTGCCCAAAATTTCAACGCATTCAATCAATAAAAAAGTTTCCAGCGCCGAGCAAGTTGGAGATAAATTTAGACGGAAATAGAATGTCGAAGATAGTCGACAAGTCTATTAATTTATTTCTATATTAACTTTTCCAACCAACAATTGACAAAAACCAACGAGTGAATGTAGGAACGAACTTTCTGTACACTTAAATCAATCCAAAGGGTAAAAAAACTTACTTTGAAGGTTGGGTGAATTAAATTAGTTTCCTAAACTTGTAATTTCAATGCCACTATGATCATTTCTATCGGTACTTACTGTAAATTAGGGGCTTAGAAGAATTAATTTGCTTATAAAGATTCACTTTTATACATGGTGAAGAAAATACTCCATTTATTGGGTCTTATATACTTTGTAAACGATAATTTCTTTATAAAGCCATATTTGACGATGATTCCATATTATCTTTTGATATTTGGTACACGTGTTTCTCAATAACAACCACTCACTAATACTGATAAGAATCCTTCTTTGACAATGTTACTACTAAAATTTTGAACTTTGAGTGAAGTTTAGAATAAATGGGGTATTTTTAGAACAGTCTAATTACAAATGTAACTAGATTGAAAATATTTTAAATTCATGATTATGCCTTTTCAGCGTTTTGCTATACATTTAAGTCCGAACCAAATGTATTCTCCTGAATTTCAGTAACACGAAATATACAAAATATCTAAAAATAATTTAAAATATTGATTCAATTTAATTGCAAACGACTAAACTTGAAAGAACCATACTAAAATCTGATGCAAAGGTTTTAAATGTTCTGCAATATTCATTAATGCATAAATAAATGCTCCATCACTAAATTTTAATAACATAAAATTAAAGGAGAGGTGTTGATATCATTTTAATAATTAGGTAACCCACGGAATGCCCAAACGGCGGCCATAGAAGTGATTCTCACACCACTACTTATGTAGAAAGAACAAGGTACAGTCTAAGTGAAGGGGGAATTATTTTAAAAAAATACCTCCTCGCTAATTAGGAATCAGAAAATCTGGGACATGCCACAAGATGGTTGGTATTGAAAAGGAATAACGTCGATACGAAATTAAGCAACTAAAAGGAATGGGATCCAAATACCTTTACCAGACTTGGAAAGAATGACATTTGATGGTACACAGTCTGCTCAAAAGCAATAGGAGGAGCTGGGATAGGAGTGTTCGGGCCAGGAACGAAACTCTTTGAAAGTTTGGGAAAAACTCCAAATACCTATCAAGCGGAAATTCACGCAATAAAAAGATGTTCCCATTTCAATATTGAGAAAGGATATAGAAGGCAAAGAATTATCAAAATATCGGATAGTCAAGCAGCCATTAAAGCACTGAGCTCTTGTGTAATCAGTTCCAAAATGGCGTGCGGATGCATAGGGAAAATCAATGAGCTAGGCTAGAACAATAACCTAACATAACATTACTGTGGATTCCAGGACACACTATAATAGAAGGAAATTAAATAGTAGATGAACTAGCTAGTATAAACTAGATAAATGGGATCATGATAGATCTCAAGAGGTCGCAGTGGGATAGGCTATTTAGCCACCTCATTAAATTTAATCTAACCACCAATCATCAAGAATATTTTTGAAATGAAGTTGAGTTTTTATTGTCTAAAAGTCATTTTAGATTAGACAATTTTTCTTGCAATGTTTATTCCAAGTTTTGGAACAATATTTGGAATAGATTCCTTGTGTGAAATATTGGCTAACTGTTTTAAGCTATTTTAGACTATTCCAATTTATTGAACAATATTTAGTTTAAGACTCTGCGCCGTGATTTGATTTGATGATAAAATGGATTATAACCTTTTCGAAAATTTCGTTAGTTATGGAACCGGAAAATTTGAAATATTTATCACTAAGCGAATAATAACTTTAAAACAAAGGAGAAGGAGTGTTTTACATTGTGTACAAACAAGCATGTTTTGATATTTCCTCAATAAACATTTCAATCTCTCATTTATTCCAAGACATATTTTTCAAACAATTTAATAGATAACCATAAATTATCAAGATTAATGACATTTTCATCGTGAAACAGAAACACAAACAATAAATCATATTGTTAAGAAAATAGAACCTGTTCTATTTTCTCTTACAATTTGGCAGGGTATACAATTTTTAATTCAAGACTCAACAATTTGAATTGTTCCAAAACTTGAACTAAATATTGCACAAGAAATTGTTCTATACCTCATTTAAAAACCAGGAGTAATTTGAATTTGATTTGGCAATTCTGTGGACCTCTGATTGGTCAGATTCCGCCCAGTTTCACACAACACTTTTTGGCATTGACATCAGCTGATGCTGATGAGCATATTTAATAGATTTGGAACACGACTGTTGAATACTTTTTCGGAACACACCCTTTAGTTAATCTGGTAATTTTTAGTGGTGTGGGTGAGGCTTTTCAAATTACTCCTCCTGGTTATTAAATGAACTATAATCTAAAATGACCTTAAGAAATATTTAATCTCGAGTGCTATTCGGTAAATATTTTCACTAGTAATACCACTAGAGGTCAAATTATTTCCGGAAATTTTTTCGAGCTCATGAATATTTTGAAAATTATCCCGAGTCGAGGACGAGGTATTTCTATATATTATATATATATATTCTAATTCCACATCAAATGTGTTTCCAACAACATCAATTTTCGTCTTTATCAAGTTCTTGCAAAACAGGTTTTGTCAACTTGATTATTCAGTTACCATGGCAACTCAGTGAAACTCTAAGCTAGAAATTATTTCTGTCAAAAATTTGTCAAAACAGCACGACGTAGAAAAATGTCTCGCTTCGGTCAAGAAAGTAAAGAGAATATTCGCCAGAATATTAAGCAGTTGACACCAGCGAATACTAGGAAATCGAAGGCAAGTGTATGAAAGCAGTTTATAAACTTTTGCACAGAAAAAGCGTATGATTTCGACAGAGCAGATATACCTGTGGAAAAACTGGCGCTCATTCTTGAAGACTATGCCTTCAACATGCGAAAAAAGAACTCCGAAGACTACAAGGAGAGTGTTATCAAAGTTCTATGGAATTCTACAGCTAAGCAGTTGCAGGAATATTTTTTCGAAAGGTATAATCGCAAATTTAATTCATTCTCTGACATAGAATTTGTCAACGCAAGAGCTGCAAAAAATGCTAAGCGTCGGAAGCTACAAATAGATCCAACCAAGAGAAAGGCAAATTCATTCGCACTATCAGCAGACGAATTGATAAAGATTATTGAGCTTTGGGACGAAAACACTCCGGAAGGATTGCAAAGAAAGTTCTTTCACATTGCTGCTCATGAATTGGCCTGGAGAGGAAATGAAGGAGCGGCAGCAACAATAGAATATTTTGTGGAGGAAATTGACAATCAAGGAAAACCAACAGGACGCATTGAGTATAACCCAGTTTTCTCCAAGGCGGTTCAAAAAGAATGGCCGACAGTAAGTGGCTTGTACCGAATACAGTCAATGAAGAATTATGCCCAGTAAGACAGTTCAAAAAACTAATAAGCAAGCGAGACCAACTCATCAAAACGAATCGTTTCTTTTTAACTCCAAATCCAAACTGGCACCACCCCAATTCCAAAGGTTGGTACAAGAACAGCCCGGTTGGACAAAATACAATATCTTCCTGATTTAAATCGGGCATGGTAGCAGTCACTCCATAAAACCATATCTGCAAATTGACTTGGGCCATCATCAGGATATAATTGACGCAATGAGGTCTGCTTCAACTTCTGCAAAGACAGTCCAAGAATATTTAAATCAAGAGCAAGCAACCCACCAGAAAAAAATTCGGATAAAATTCATTCGTTGCTATGGTGATCTGACAGAAATACACGTTCTGATTGGTTAAAAATCACAAGTGTGGAATTTTCCCTAAATCTACAATATTTTAAACAAATAATTATCAAGTACATCCAACATAATGAAGAATTATGAAAATATTCACTGTCAATATGTGTAATTCGTTGTCTGTCGAGGTATAATACAATTTTCTCGACATCTATTGATAACACGCTTCACTTAAATATGACAATTGTTCGAGGAAACTGTAATTAAAAGAATAATTGAAAGAACTTCAGCTGCGAATATAACTTATTTAAAAATCAGTCGAAGTGAACACTGTTCCTATTCAAACGAGCGTTAAATATTCATGAGTCAGTTTAATAACTTTCGGTGTCTCTAATTTTTATTCTACTGAATAATTCATGCCCGGACAAAGGTTTATCTTGGCAAGAACTGATTGATGGAGTTCTGTGTAATTCCTATACAGTCGGCGGCATTTTAAAATTTATTCCATTTTTTATTATTTACAATCGTCAATTCGAGTTCTGGATTACTTTAAAACATACAAGGGGGTTTCTAAACAGGAGTACGAAATTATTTATACTTATCTTGGGACCACGCTAAAGTTGTTACATCGTCAGGTGGATTAATTAATTTCAAACTACCCCAAAACCCATGAACTTTGGTAATTAATTTATAATAACGTTTCTAATATATACAAGCTTCCAGGGAAAATCCGTTTTAATGGGTCAGTACCCTCCATCTTGTCAAGTCTCAGTTGAACTTACTCGATACACCATTATCAGCTTATCTTACAGTTTTGGTTAATTTTTTTAAATTAAAACAGTATTTATAGTTACACGAGGGCTGTCTTTTATATTTTGTAGATAGAGCTAGAACAAAAAGATCGACAGAACAATACGACATATACAAAAAGCAAAGAAAAATTGTTAGAGACTTAGTATCAGCTGAAAAAGAAAAGTCATGGAATGACTTTGGAAACAAAGCTCAAATAACCAGAAACTATTTTACAAAGTATTGAAATCATGCAGAACACGCAAAACAGAAATTGAATTCTACATCAAAAACAAGAATCAAGAAATATTAACAAATGAGACGGATATCATGGCCAGATGGAGAGAATATTTCCAAGAATCACTAGGACAACAAACGCAGAGTACTGAGGAAAATACAACAGTACCTGAACACGGAAAAAACTACCAAGAAATTGAAATTGATGAAATTAAAATTGAAGAACTAAAGAGAGTGATACGGCAACTAAAAAATGGAAGAGCACCAGGATGTGATAAGATTACGGCTGAGATGATCAAAAACTTGGATAAATAGGATTTCAAAGTATACTCACTATACTAAATAAAGCTTGGAAAAATGAAAAAATACCGGACGAATGGGGAATAGCATTAATAACACCGAAACACAAGAAAGGAGACCCAAAAAATTGTAATGACTATAAAGGAATAACGTTACTGAACACTATTATGAAAATATTTGAACAAATAATAAACAATAGGCTTAAACCGATACTAGAACCACATTTATCAGAAGCACAAAGCGGGTTTAGACCTGGAAGGAGCACTCAGGATCATATTTTCACGATCAAGCAATTAATAGAAAAACGTCATTTGTGAAATAAAAATCTATATCTAGCATTCATAGATCTTGAAAAAGCTTTCGACACAGTACCCAGAGTAAAAGTTTGGAGCGGCCTGAAAGAAAGAGGATGTACACAATAAAATAATAAGAAATATTCAAAGCCTATATAAAACAAATATCATTTATGTAATACGAAATAACACTAAATCAGAGGGATTCAAAGCAGAGATGGGATTAAGACAACAACCTAAAAATTCATGTGAAAAATTCAAATAACCAATTTTTTTTTTACGAAATTTGGTGAAAACTTTCCTTATCATATCCCAAATACACTGTAATTGATTTGAAATATTTATTTTTTCACCTTATTTTGTCTAATTTTGACTTATTTTGACTAATTTAAAAAGAAAGAGCCCTAATTTTCAATCGAAAAATCTCGTATCAAAGTAGAGATTTAAACGAGCAAATTGCCCACCGACTTTTTGAAAAAAGCTGATATTTTGACGCGAGAATTTTCGATTGAAAATTAGGGTGCTTTTTTGATATCAAGTCAAAATAAGGTGAAAAATTTAATATTTCAGATCAAATAAATTACAGGGACATAATATGTATGTATGTATGTATTTTGGGGTGACATTCACTGAGACCTAAAAGATCTATTGTGCCCCCTTACTTCTACTCAGTTTCTAAGGAGAGTCTCAGAAACTAGTAGTTCCTTTAGTCCTATTTCCCGGAGGAATTTTAGGATGTCTGCAGGCTTCAACTTAGGTAAATGTTCCTCTTCTATCCAGTAATCTCCTAGGTGCTGAGCTCTAGGATTCTGGAGTGCTGTGCAGTTGGAAAGTATGTGGATGGAGGTTTCTTCTTCCATTCCACAAAATCTGCATTCTTCTTCCTCCACTATTTTGAGCTTTTTCAGGTGCCCATTCAGGCGACAATGTCCCGTTAGGATCCCTGTTAAAACTCTTAGCGAAGTTTTACTTTGACTTATGCATTCATTTGATCTCAACAGGTTGTAGTCACCCAGGAGAGTCTTTGATTGTATAAGCCCTACTAGATCCTTCCAATGGTCAGATCTTCTCTTTTTCTCGGCTTTACTTATTTCTTCCAATATTACATTGGGGCTGATTCCGCAAAAGGGTTCAGGCCCCCAGAAAGGTATTTCAGTCCCCCTCTTTGCTAGTTCATCTGCTATTTCATTTCCTTCTATTCCAGTGTATCCTGGAATCCATAGTAAGGTGACCATATTATTCTCGCCTAGTTCATTGAGTTTGTCTAGGCATTCCCACACAATTTTGGAACTGATTACACAAGAGCTCAGTGCTTTAATGGCTGCTTGACTATCCGACATTATGATAATCATTTGTCTGTATCAATATTGAACTGGGCGCACTTTCTTGTGGATTTCCGCTTGAAAGATACTTGGGGTTTTTCCCAAGCTTTCAGAGTGTTTGGTTCCTGGCCCGAATACTCCTATCCCAGTTCCTTCTATTGCTTTTGAGCCGTCTGTGTACCATTGAATGGCATTCTTTCCAAGTCTGGTAATGGTATTTGGATCCCATTCTTTCTTGTTGCTTAATTCCGTAACGAATTTTTTTGAAAAGTTATATTTTTTCATCATACCGTCTTGTGGCATGTCCCAGGTTGTTTGATTTCTAAAAAGTGACGAGATGTTTTTTTTTAATGATTCCCTCTCTACTTAGTCTGTATCTTGTTTTTTCTGCAACGCTTTCCACCACCATATGTAGTGGGGTGAGGTTGAGAATCACTTCCATGGCTGCCGTTGTGCATGTCTTCATTGCTCCTGTAATGCATGGGACATAATAAGGTGAGTTTTCATCAAATTTCGCATGAATTTTTTTTTTGGAAAAGATAAAAATAAAAAACCAAAAACCTGGGTATTTGGATTTTTAACATAGATTTTAAGTTTATGTGAAAAACTGTGAACACAAAAGTTGTGGATCTTTTTATTACCCCCAACTTTGCCATTCAAGTTTTTTCCATAGGACTTGTAGTTTTGCCGGAAATCGAGATAAACTATTTTTTACCCTTAAAAACCCACCCCCTCCCACTTCCCGAACTTGGATCGCCCGTAATTTATTCTTCCTTTCAATTTTATTATAATTCCTTCCTATTCTGATGTGTTTCATCCTACTATTATTTTTTTTCACTTTTTATCACTATTGAAGGCTTCGGCACTGGATTAAAAAACGAGAAACATATTTCAAATCCATCCACAATTTCTCAAGTTATATTTGGTAATCGCATTGAGAAAGGATGTTTATTAAAATAAAAGCTTTCTATTCCATTCAATATAGGATCCTGAGAAAATATAGGATCCTGGGGAATATCTGCGGAAACAACTAAAAATCGTGAAACTTGAACGCACAGTTCATCTCAAAACAGTAACTGAATTATAACAAAAAGTAGTATGCAAAGGACTTTTCGGAGACGTACAAAATTGTAAGTATATATAGAAATACGTGTCTTGACTGATGATTGTCAAACATGAAACGATCAAGTACAAGGAACATGACACATACTTAAAATGTGAGACACATGGAACGAACAGAATTGGAAAAATAGCTAATTGCTATAGGCAACAAGAGAAAAGGAAGAAGATGTCTTGTAATGAGTATACAGGATGGGGAAATCTTCTGACATCGGAGGATTACATCGTTGTGGTGAGAGATAGAACTTCAAAGTTTTGTGTGGGCTAATACAGTTACTGAGGGCACATTTTGAAAATACTTTCGATTCTACAGGGTGTTCCAAAACCACGTAGCAGCACAAACTTACATTTTTTCAAATGGAACGTACTATATTTTGTTCAAGAATCGGAAAGATCTTACCGAGAGCGTTACAAAAATATAGCACTCTAATATATTATAAGGGTGTTTTACAAAAATATGGCCAATTATTAGCAAAAAAGACCTCCTCTTTAACACTCTGCAAAACAGTAAATTATAATAAATCAACAGATCTTTGTAATCAAATGTCATACACATATCATTGGCTGTGCTCAGTATTAATTACTTTTTTTATCTGTGGCTTATATTAGCCATATTTTCGATTATATCAAGTGGGCTACTATCAAAATAGTATCTACTAAAAAATGTCAAGAAAATTTTGCTGTATTCTTCGTTTGTGTTGTGAAATTTGATTCAAACACAATAGTTAACTTGTGGTTCCAACAAGATAGAGCATCTGTATATCACGTTCGTTGTGTACGTCGGTGGTTGAACAGACATTTTACCGACAGGTGGATAGTACGTGGTGGACCAATTTCGTGGCCTCCTCTGTCTCCAGATCTCACACGATGGATTCCTTTTTATGGGGATACATCAAGCAGCTTGTGTATCAAACGGAACCTACTACCAGAGAAGACGTGAAAGAAAGAATTCGTAACGCATTTTCCACAATAACTCCAGCTATGTTGGAAAGAGTAAGATCCTCGTTTTTGAAAAGAATTGTATGGAAGTAAATGGTCGCCATTTTAAACACTTAGCATAAACATATGTAAATGTGAGTGTTCTTATAATGTTGGTTTTCAAAATTGTTAGTTTTTCAAAAATAGAAAAAGTTGGAAAATAAAATACAAGCTTGCATTTTACATAACTAAGATATATTGTTTGTGATGAATAATTATTTCGTAAAGACTACAAACTGCTTTTATATTTATTAGTACTATAATGGCATTAGCCTACTTACAGTAAACAATAGTATATTAAGTATCAAGAATGGTAAGGGTTGTTTACCGGTCGACGGCAATGTTTGAAGGCTGATCGTATCGAAGCCTCCAATTTTGCTGGAGACCGGTATTACCCTTAACGTTCGAAATGCTTATACCATTTTTTGCGCGATCGTATTGAAATATTCGAATTTCGAATAAAATAATTTAAATTTCTTCGAAATGAACGAAATGATCAAATGTGACATTTATACTTCTCGATCAGTTTAAAATATAATTTGCATTTTGGTGAAATTGTTTTCATGCTATTTATTACTTTTTATATTGTTCTGTTCGATTCTGTTCATTAAAAAAATATCAATCTTCTTATTTTTTTTGCTCCTTTTGTGTAATTTACTTACCGACGTTTGAACGGTAAGTAAATCACTTACCAACATGTTAGACTTAGAAACCAGTAAACACAACCTACCGACCTGACAACCGATGCTGTAAATAAACAAAAAAGATCGATCGCGCAAAAAAATATTTCTTCCAACATAATTCCTTCTTTCCTTCCTCTAATGGAAAGAGTAGAAGTCAAAGATATTTTAGATGCATCCAAAATACCTACTTGTTGTCGACCATTATCATAAAATATCTACGATTTTCCATTAACTCATGCCCTAAGTGTACTACATCGTTTGAAAGTTTATTAATTGTACTAACAAAATGTAAAAAGACTTATAGGGTGATTCATTTAAAAATTTTGAGATATTGCTTGATTTGC
Organism: Galerucella calmariensis; assembly: GCA_910591675.1. Lineage (NCBI taxonomy): Eukaryota > Metazoa > Arthropoda > Insecta > Coleoptera > Chrysomelidae > Galerucella > Galerucella calmariensis. The sequence continues at coordinate 10,980 of CAJUYG010004263.1, forward strand.
GTTCTGATTCACCCTGTATTAAAGAAGCCACAGATAAAAAAAGTAATTAATACTGAGCACAGCCAATGATATGTGTATGACATTTGAATACAAAGACCTGTTGATTTATTATAATTTACTGTTTTGCAGAGTGTTGAAGAGGAGGCCATATTTTGGCCATATTTTTGTAAAACACCCTTATAATATATTAGAGTGCTATATTTTTGTAGCGCTCTCGGTGAGATCTTTCCGATTCTTGAACAAAATATAGTACGTTCGATTTAGAAAAATGTAAGTTTGTGCTGCTACGTGGTTTTGAAACACCCTGTAGAATGGAAAGTATTTTCAAAATGTGCCCTCAGTAACTGTATTAGCTCACACAAAACTATGAAGTTCTATCTCTCACCACAACGATGTAATCCTCCGATGTCAGATGCCCCACACTGTATGAAGAGTTATGGGTTGTCAAAAGGTTTTTGTCAGTTGACTCACTGGTTAGAACAGCTGGCTACATTGAAAACGAAAAAGAATATCGTGAATTCTCTCTCGATTCTATTATGTAACAAACTAAAAATATATATACTCAAAATATCAAATTTTGTTCTTTTAGGGCCATTCGCACCGATTATCCTAAAAAGTCATACTTAACTAAGTGACACTTATAATTTAAGTGGAACTTCGTTCGCGCCGTACCTCCCTTAGCTAAGTGGAAGGTTCCATTTGACAACGCCGCAATTTTTAAAATCTTTTTTGAAAAAGAAGATCTTGTCAGGAATTAACGGCAGTCGTTTGATCCAGTTTGATCTATGCGTTTGATATTTTTTTTTTTTTTTTCGGATCCGTCCTTTCGCCGGTACCACCTCAGCCTCCTGGGCTTATTGTGGATACTCCTAGTGTTCTGACTACAACCTATTCAGCCAATCCGTTCCCTGTATTAGCTCATACAGGTTCTTAGCTGGTTGATTGTAGAAGTCTTCTGGAGTCATTTGGGTTCTACCATAAAGTTTCTGCCTTCTGTGGTCCAGCGACTCACAGTTGCATAGTATATGCAGAGCTGTTTCGGTATCCTTTTTGCATCTTCTGCATGTAAGGTCTCCGTTGTACAGCCCTATTTTGTTCAGGTGCTCCTTTGTGGGAAAGTGTCCCGTAAGTAGCCCCGTAGTGGTGCGCAGTTTGTTCCTGCTCATTGAGAGCAGTTCTTTCGCTACTTTTTCTGATGGTTCTTTTATGAATTTCTTCCCATGTATTTGCCCAGTCGTATTCTTCCAGTATTTCTTGTGTTGTTCTTTCAACCACCCTTTTAACCATGAACTCGTTAAGCATCTGGGGATGCCCACAGCAGGTTCGGGTCCGTTCATCAGAGTTGACGATCCTACTCTTGCGAGTTCGTCAGCTTTTTCATTGCCTGCGATTCCTTTATGACCTGGTACCCACTCCAGTGTTACACTGTTTCGAGTCGCCAGTCTTCTAAGTTCTTCGCCGCATTCCCATACTAGCCGAGATGTCACCCTATAGCTCTGAAGTGCTTTAAGGGCGGCTTGGCTGTCGCTGTAGATCCTGATCTGCCTGTTGTTGTAGGCTCTCATACTGTTAGCCCTTGCACACGCAAGTATTGCATAAACCTCTGCTTGGAATACAGAGGCGTATTTTCCTAGCGAGACGATTCCTTCATATTTGCTCGTCTTGCTGTATATGCCCGCTCCGGTGCCGAGTTCATTTTTAGATCCGTCTGTATATCAGATCAGTTCATTCGCTCTACTAAGTGGTGGTGCGTTCTCTTCCTCAAGCTCCTTTCGATCTTTGATGACAATCTCGAAGTTCTTGCGAAAGATATATTTGGTAGTCATTTGGTCTGTTGGCATTTTGAAAATGTCATCACCCACCTGCCTTATCTCTGTGTGTCCTCTCCCATGTGCCACATCATGGTCTAGTGCTTTTTCCAGTCGGGTTAGTGCTGCCCTTGCTTCACACATTATGACATAATGTAGTGGAGGAAGGTCTAGCATTGTTTCCAGCGCCGCTGTAGGAGTAGTCCTCATTGCCCCTGTAATGCCAGTGCATGCAAGTCTTTGCACCTTGCTTAGTTTTAGCATAGCAGAGGATTGTCTGGTCTTTGGCCACCATACCAAAGATGCATATGTTATCCTGGGAATGACAACCATTTTGTATAGCCAGTGTACCATGCTGGGTCTTAGTCCCCATTTAATGTCGTAAGTACGTCTGGCAACCATGAAGGTCACCTCCGCTTTCTTGATCACGTGCTGGAGGTGTCGGTTCCAAGTTAAGCCTGGGTCTAGGATAACCCCAAGATATTTTACTTCATCCGACAGTCGTATTGGTTCACCTTGAAGCGTCAGAGGGCCAAGTCCTTCCCTTTTCCTTCTTCTGGTGAACGCAATTATCTGTGTTTTCGAAGGGCTAATACGTAGCCCTTCTTTTACAGTCCAGCCTGTTACTACATTTAAAGCCATCTGGAGTCTGTCTCTGCGTTTGATATTAGTTGGTGTCATCTTTGGTTTTGACGTTTTGATAAGTATTTTTTCTTCAGAGTCATTTTAGTAGTTCATAAATATGAGCGGAGAAAAACGATCTTGTGGAATAAATTTCACAAGACGTGAAAAATCATTATTATTAAATATTATTAGCAAGTATAAAAATGTCATAGAAAATAAACAATTTCAATTACTCCAAGAAAATTGAGAGTAATTTCCTTCGTCATTCTAAATTTATGAAAAAACGTCTTAGGATCGAATGTATTAAAATAATCGTTCCTTATATATAACTGTCTTGGTATGCCGTATTCAATTATATCAATTATTATTAAATCGTCATCATCTTCTAACATTTCCATTTCGATAAGACAAATTACAAATACAAAGATCTACCATCTTCTTTGCAAAAATTAATTTAAATGTTTTTCAAACCGAACATTTTAGGAAAATACTGGAAATAAATATTTCTAAATGTTTGCAACTTTCAGTACAGATACGTCTCAAACCTGGAGAAGTTAGCCACTTTCTGATCATAAATATGTCGGTATTCGAGTTTGAAGTTTGAAGAACTGTCACAGTCTATAATGAATAACATGAGTGTTTTGTTAAAACTTGAATTTTCAAATCGACATAAAAAGCCTGGAAACTTAAAAATAATTGATTCCCCGTCATGATTTTAGCCACCACTAACTATCAACATTGAGAAACAATCATATTTTTTCTTATAACTGCTTTTATAAGTTATTTAATATGAAATAGTATATAAAGTATAAATGGATATTAAGGTCTTTAAAACACGCGTGATTTTTCGAAATAGAGCAAGTGTTGTAAAGACCAGTTATCCACGAATACTTTACGCTATTTTTTTTATTGGTGCACTTTGAAATTATAAATACTGGTCTATAACTACAACAACAACAAGAAATGGAAATCATAGTTGGAAATAAGAACTAAATGTCAAATGGTTGAATTCGTGATGTATATGATGTATACCTTGCGTTGTCATGGAAATGAGAAAAACATAAACTAATTCGTATTTTGATGGAATTTCAACCTTATTAAGTTCTGTGAATGTCAATAGTATTAATTTAAATACCATTTCCTAAGATTTGAAAAATCGAACTATTAATATTTCAAACAATACCAACGGCACTTTCCATTTTAATTTATAAATTTGACATTAATTAAATATTGTTCGAATAAAAGTTTTGACGTTACAAACTACTCCTGTCAGATCAATAATAAAAAAATTGTCATTTAGACATGATTTAGACCATAGATTTAGACTTCGTTTCTCGAGTTGTTGATGTTGCCACGGTAACTTTAAAACACGCGCGTGTTTTAAAGTTCGATTTAAACACGCTGAGGCGTGCTTTAAATCGGTAAAATTGTTCACCAATAAAAAAAATATGAATATTGATTATGCCACCATAACCATTTCAAAATCTCTAGAATTCAAAAAACTGTAAGTATTCCTATACATTACAAATCAGAAGTATTCAAAATATTATTAAATGCTATTTAAAAACTTCGATGCATTGTATTAAGTAAATGGAAATTATATAAACTATTTCAAATAAACCTATGTCAATGTTCGAAAAAATAAATTCTGTACATTCTTTAACATTTAACAACTAATATAGATTGTATCAGAAATGCTGAGTAATGAGAATTTATTCTTTCATATCATAGCCAGTAATTTTATTGCATGAAAACCAAAAAATTCACAATGTCGTAATATTGGGACATCGATGTAATTGAATCAATAGAGGTTTGATTGTCCACGAAGCTGAAGCTTCACCAAACTGAGACAGACCGAAAATTTTAAAATATTATTTTTGCAAGCGGCCAAATATCGGAATACATTCTACGTTTGTGATTTTTGCTTGTGACAAGAGCAGACATAATACTATAATGACACCTTATTAATTAATGAAAAGTTCACGTCCACTGCTAAACGTTTATATTAAACTTAGGCTGTACTCAGAGCCTGAGCTGTTTATACTTTTTATTATCCATAATTAGTTTCAGGGAAATATACCCTAATAGAATATCATCCTCTTCAAACATTACCAATGAAGGAGAGCCGGCAAAGAACTAGGCAATCCAGTTTGGTGTAGTCAAATTTATTTGCACTCAAAGCCTCTACGAACTACGATAAAGTACTTAATTTTGTTCCGTTGGCAAGGTCGCATGTGCCGCCGGCCTAGATTAGTTTGGTGAAGCGTTACCAGTGCGTTTCTAGACCAGCTGAGACGGTTGACATATTGTGTTCATCCTTACTCGAGTCATTGTAAAAATCCACAAACCTTACCATAACCACACAAATGCTTGAGATCAATTTGACATCGAAAAGTTAGTGAGTTAACCAGACTCTACGATATTTCTGTGAATTGCTGATAAACCGTTGGTTGAAATTCAACCTTGTTTTGAGGAGACAAACATAAACAATTCGTCAAATTTGATCTACCTTATGTTAACGACAACTTATAAAAGTAAACAATAGTATTTTTGATCTGAAAAATTTGCTATTCTAGACCCGATACTTAAGTTATATTCTCAAGGCACTTTCAATTTAACTAGTTGCAAATATGATCTTTGTTGATTGTTCAGGAAACTCCAACAGCCAATTGTATGCGTAAACTTTGTTGGGACTTTAAAACTAGTTGCCTTAACAATGAAATACACCTAATTTTGTTTGTAAAGTTCATTCAACTTTATCCAGTAGGGACATAGGTAAATTTAAAACGCAATGTGATCATTGGAATATTATTAATAGATATATTGATATTATTATAGTCTTATAGAATTTCAAGGCAGATCCTGATAATGGTTCTGTTTCGTTTTCATCCGAACACCCTGTATAAAGGAAGGGATTGTATATGCAGAAGAGGATGCAAGATATTCCCTTTATGTTCATCTACGCAATCGCGTAAATCACAAAGAAATTATGTAGTTATTTGTACAGGGTGGTCCAATAAGCCGATCTCTCGACTATATATCAGAAAGTATTCATGTTATATCTTTGGGAAAAAACATTCCTCAGAAAAAGTGGACAAGAGAAATTGTTGGAAATTACTTTCAAGTTTCTAGGTTAACCGCTAGGGGGCGAAACCTGTAAAGAAAAATTTAAAAACCAGTTTTTTGTGAAATATGAAAGGAACACTAATTAAAGCATTTGCTGAAGTTATTAAAGAGCTTTGGTCTGAAGACGGTTCAGACAGATTGGTCAATACAGTATCATTGAAAAGTCAGATTCAGCGATTTGCTCCAAGGTTCATGGGATACGATCAACAAGATGCGCAGGAGTTTCTTCGTTACCTATTAGAAGGACTTCACGAAGATGTCAACTGGGTACATGCAAAACCAAAGCCCATATTAACAGAAATTGATGAAAAACTCAGTGATAGTGAGAAAGCGCAAGAATCTTGCTTAAGATATCCGAGAATGAATAACTCCAAGATTGTAGATAACTTTGTCGGTCAATTGAAATCAACATTCAAGTGTACACACTGTGGTCACTGTTCAGTTACCTTCGATGCCTTTTGGGATTTATCCCTTCCCATACCCCAAGGCATAGGTCAGTTACGACTTTCACAATGTTTGGATTCGTTTACAAGAGAGGAAACACTTGACGGTGATGATAAACCAACATGTTCGAAATGTAGGGAACGAAGACGATGCACTAAATCATTCTCAATTCATAAATTTCCGAAAATATTGGTTATCCACCTGAAGCGCTTTTCGCCAACAAAAAGATTGAGGAGAAAACTTAATGTTGCAATAGATTTTCCAATAGAAGGGCTTGACATGAGCCATTACGCGGCTGATAATGTGGCACCCTGTAGGTACAACCTCTACTCTATATCAAATCACAGTGGAAC
>CAJUYG010004264.1:0-17330 GCA_910591675.1 Galerucella calmariensis
TTTCGGAGATTGTTCCACAAATATATGACAGAATAAAGGTTGCTCTCCACTTTTCAAGAAGCACAGAAATAAAGAAATAAAATAAACTCACCAACGAAAACTGAACCAAATAAAAAAAGTGTGTCTGATTTGACTCCATGATCAGGCTTCAGCTCTTGAGGTAAGTTGGTTTCTCCAGCGATATACCGAACTTCTTTTCTTTCTTCGGTTGAATCCATATTATTGTTATGTGGGTGGCGGTTTAATTATTATTTCGTCAAGAACGTTAGTTGAGAACAATAATATATTATAATCTGCATACTTGATTAATGTCAGAGTTCTCAAGTTATGATAACATCTACGCGTATTTTTATACCACTTTTTTTTTCAATGTTTGTTTTATAATATCAGCTTGTTGCAAGGATAATACATACTGAATGAAATCACTATAAACCTGGAATTCTACTTATTAACAAAAGCGACTAAATCTAATGATGTTAAAATTTAAGTTGAAATTGATAATACTTAGTTGATAATAGGTTTGTTAGTAGAAGGAATTTCCAATCGATTGGAAATTTCTCAAACTCTCGACATTTCGCTTGTGATTCGTTGTTAATCGATTGACAATTTTTGTTGTAGGTACGAGCGGTTGGAAAATTTTGACATCACGACAGTCTTCGATACAAATGAACTAAAAGTTCTTCATCACTTGAAGAAAAGCTTGAATTATTGTCATGCATCTGAAAAAATAGGGAATAAGTAATAACCATAGGTACATACTCTCTAATCAATTGACATAAGAAAGATAGCGTACTGAGCCATACGAAAAGTTTATTGTTTACATTTCCCGAACAGCATTAGGGATGAAAAAATCAAATACCTTTTCTCCATCTTCTAATATGCAAACAAGAAGCGTTAATTCCCAGACCAATTTAATGAATTAGAAACAAGAAGGATAACAAAATTTTCTGACTCGCAAAGATTCATCCTATAAAAATTCTTAAGAAACTGGAGAATGAACATTGGAGCTAGCAAATTATTTTTGTTGTCTGGATATTTTTATTTGCAGAAGCAGAAGCCTTAATACTTATCTGACAACTCTTACTTAAATACGCGTACAGAGCATACATATAAATAATCAAATAACAAATACACTTTTAAGACTTTGCTTACTGTGATTATTGTGGTAATCCATGAATAAATACATTACCATTAGACAATACAATACCTCGCATCTCTTTATCTTAACTAGTTCAAATAAGAGTAATCAGACATCGTTGTTAATTGCGTATTACTACTTCAACGGTAAATATAATCTTTCACATACATTCATCAATAATTGAACCAATTGTAAATGTATAAAAGATTTTTATTTCCAATCCAATAATATATATGGTATTATTTCATAGAGCACTTTGAAAAAACTAGAAAGTGCTCATGCTACATCATGTTTTGTTTTCCAAGGAAATTTCATTCTTTCTTTCTCTTATCCTTGTACCTTCTCAGGCGTCGGGTTGGAGCTCTTTCCGTACCCATTTTTTTCCATTCTTTCCTGTCTCTGGATAATGCCTTCATCTCTCCTAATGTTTTTCCTTTGTTATTTCCAACTTCTTCAATCTGGTCCAGCCATTTCCTCGTTGGTCTTCCCCTTTGTCTTTTTCTTGATATTCCCATTTCCATAACTTTTCTCGCAATTCTATCTTGCTTCATTCTTACTAGGTGGCCAAACCAATTCAATTGTTTTTTCTCAATATTTTTCATATCAATGCATTTATGGCTTAGTAACTGTGTTTCAGGCAGAGACGATTGCCACTATACAGTGTTATTCAAAAGTCCCCTCCCCCCCCTCGTACCCCTCGTATCTTTTGAACGGCTACACTTACATTAATAAAATTTGGAAGGTGAAAATAAAGTGTTGTAAACTTCTCTACGAATGGTAACAGGTGACGTAATAGTAATAGATTATGTCGCAGTGCCACTCTGGCCAATAATTTTAAATAGGACCTCATAGCAAGTGATACCTCGTTTAAAAAAAAGGTAGAACGTGTCGCGGGACACACGGTAGGAACTTTAGTTCCTTTTAAGCAAAAATTATGTAATACATCTGACGTTATAGATAAACTATTTGCATATTCCTCGGTGGTCGAGTAGTGAGCAAACCAGACTCTCACGCGGTAGACCCGGGTTCGATTCCCCGTGAAGTTTTTTTTTAATTGTTAATTTCATTTTTCAATAATTATTCTGCTTGTTATTAATATCGACAACAGGTAGACGTTTGAAATATTTAGCAGAATATTCATTATTACAGATAGCGGTACGGTACCCTTCATGAGGGAGTCCGACTTGCAACATCTACTTATAACAGCATCGTATATGTATTTAAAAAGGGAAACCGTAGCATTATACAAATTGGACATTCAAGAACTGTACGTTTACCACAAAAAAATTAGTGGAAACATAAAATTGAATAGTTAAATTTTCAATTTGAACTTATATTACAGTTTATAGAAATTTTTATTTTCTAGATTTTTTCTTAAGTGGGTCGTAGAAAAAATATGATGTTCGACTCATGTGGATTGTCCATATCGCACTTGAACGATTGAGCACTCCGCCTACGGCGTCGTGCTCAAACTTCGTCCTCGTGCGATATGGCCATCATATACACACTAGTTGCACAAACTACAATTTCTTTCAAAATATGCCCTTCTACATTTGAAAACAACCTGCCAAATGTCAAATCAATTTATTCATCCATTTTAACGTTATCGAATTAAAACATTTAAGTTTTCAAAATTTCAACACCCTGTATTTCGAAAAGTAAATGTGCTAGGCTAGACCCCTTAATCGCGCAATAAAAATTATGGAAATAATAGTAAAAATTTATCCGAACAAATTCAAGTAGATCACCAGCACTGCGAATACCAGCTTTGCATAGAATTTCAATATAGCATCGGTGGTTCAGTGGTTAGAATGCTCGCATTGCACGCGAGCGGCCCGGGTTCGAATCCGGGCAGGAGCATATTTATTATTATGAATCGCTGCTTCGTAAACGAGAGAGACTAAGAAGGCACAAGCACGCTACCAAGGCACATAACGTAGCGTAACGTAACGCGTAACGGTCAGATCTTTTGCGTCGCGACCCCTGGTCGCTCAAACATAACCTGGCGTAAAGAACTAAAGTTCCAAAAATTGACATTGGCTACATAGCCATATTAATTTTGTTTGGGTTTAAACTAATTTTGACAGATAAATTAAATAAATACCAAAATTATTGAAATTATTTTTTTAAATTTAATTAATCAAATATCAATGATGGATTCTCATAGCAAGTTTTCAAAATGTGCTCCGTCTACTTCCTGACAGTAATACATCCTATTAGTAAACTCTTGTCGTACTCGTTCGAATGTGTCAGCTGAAATTACATTGCATTCTTCAATAATTCTTTCTTTCAAAACGCCAATGCGCCAATCTGGTGCCGTAGTATAAACCTTGGATTTTAAGTACCCCCATAGAAAAAAATCTAATGGTGTCAGATCTGGTGACCGACGTGGCCATTCTATAGGACCTCACCGGCCGATCCATCTACCTCAATATTCTTCATTCAGGTAACGTCTTACTGCACCATAATAATGTTCAGGAACACCATCTTGTTGAACTGTTATTTCCAGATGGCCGAATTGATTTGGATTATCTTCCAGAATGTCAAGAATTAACGGCTCAATTGCATTTTGTAACATCTCCAGATACACTTCACCGCTTAAATTTGAATTTAAAAAAACAGGACCAACTATGTAGTTGCCTAAAATACCTGCCCAAACATTGACTTTTTCTGGAAATTGGGTATGTTGTTCACGAAAGGTGTGAGGATTTGTGTCACTCCAATACCTTACATTTTGTGAATTCACATTTCCATCGAGGCAAAAAGTACTTTTGTCACTAAAACAAATTGTTTTTGTGTAATGTGGGTTTTGACTAATTTTGTTTGTCATACATTCACAGAATTCGAGTCTTCTGTTGGGGTCGCCATCAGAAAGGTGGTGCACCATTTTTAACTTGTATGGATGAAATTTATTTTTAGCAACTTTAGTTGAAGAGGAAGTAGGGTTTACTACCATTTCTGCAACTATTCCAATTTTTTTATCATCACTGAATCTTGGTCGACCAGATCGTTTGGCATCTTGTACACTACCTGTTGCTTCAAATTTGTGACGAAGCTCCCTCAAATAAGTTCTCGAGATAGGGCGATCTGGGTATGTCTCATTAAATAAACGTTCCGCTTCATGGGGATCCTTTCTAGATTCACCAATTATTAAAATAGCTGCTACTTTGTCGGCTTAAGTACGTACCATTTTGCATATGTGAACTCTTAGACGTCTCGTTAAACAATAATAAAATTAATAGAGTAAGATCCCAGGGCCACCAGACGTCACATATTTTCTGACGAAGGAAATGTGGATGATTGAGTAGTGTTAGTATGTACTAAGAACACATGCCTACCTGCTAGCTTGCTTAGACGGCCAATTTTCAGGTATCAGGTAATCAAGGTACATTAAAACATTACTTACTTCTCCGTGCTGAATTTTACATATATTTTAGGCAATATCCTTGAAAATAAGTCGCTAATACCCTCAGACACTTTCCGTCGGCCATATTGCTTTGCAGACGCTTTAAAGCTCCCAAAATAATTACTTAACTTCACGTAAATTCTGATGCTCCATTTTTATATATGTCCATCAGAAAACTATTTTAAAACCTTTTACAAAAAGACAGACCGATCCAAGGTGCCAATCATCCCCTAAACTCAATTTTAATGCCTCTGTGGGTAGGAGCGCGAGGGCATTATCCACGCGCATGAGACTGAGTGACAACAGTGTCTCTAATATGGGCGCCGGATCATGAGGGGATTGCAGGGAATGAAATGGCAGACCAGCTAGCTAAAGAATGCTCTAAAGGAGCCTTCACAGGTCCGGAACCGTTTTGTGGAAACACAAAGGATTACATAAGAGGGGAAGTCGGGAACTGTCTAGTTAAGGCACACCAACTCAAATGGAAGCTGACACAAGGACACCTCCATACTGAATAAGATAGACAAGGAACTCCCGTCCAGGCTCATGAAACTGGGTAAGAGAATTTTGAAGACAGTTACCGACCTGGTAACTGGACACTGTACCTTGAAGAAGCATCTGCACAGGATGGGCAAAGTTATTGAGCTATGTGCAGAGAATGTGAACTTTACGATGAAACACCTTACATACTCTGCTTCTGTGAGAACTTACAAGGACTCAGACGGAAGCACATCGGAGTGGAGAAAACAACTATTAAGATCTCTCCAAATAAACTGGTGGCCTACATAGAAGACACGAAGCTTCTGGAAAGGAAGTGGGTATATAACATGGGTGATGGTACAAAGATCTAGTTCAAGTGCCTGGGCTGTTAAGCCCAACCGAAGCGTATGAATGAATCCGTCCAGAAGCTCTGGACGTATGATATCTGCTTAGAAGTATAATGCATGGTCTGTCGGGTTATATATCCTGAAAAGTAGTTCTTGTACTTAACATCCACCCCAACAAAACCATCGAACGTTCTGTCATATTTATCATACCCAAGTCCTTTTGTTAACTGACTTAAGTATTTGATTGGAATACCTAGCAATAGAACAAAATTTCATTTTTCCATTTATTACGAAAGTTTTTAAAAAAATAACAATACTAGATCATACACACAATAATACATTACATTATTTGGTGACATTCTTTAAGAAAAAAACTTTTTTTTAAACAGTACACCGTGAAATAATTTCAAATTCGAAACATTAATATCAGATGTACAATTATTTGATAGTTACTTCACAATAAAACCGTCATTTTCGAGCTTTTTTTTATTAATAAGAATGTATCAAACATTAAAATAGAAAAAAGAATCACCTCAAACTCCACAATATAGGGTTTAACCTAACATGCATTTTTATATTTTTGATTAAATTTTTATAATATTATAATTCCTAATTATCAAATTAACATTGGTCCAATTTCATTAAGACTCGAAAAAAGAATATTAACAATAATTTTCCTCAGCGTTTAACTGAGATTTAATTTAGTCAATAGTCAGTTGTTTGAAGCTACCATCCAGTCCAAACAGATCATCGTAGTTGGTAGGTGCTCCTGGTCTTTTTGACTCGTCAGCTTTGATATTTTCTTGAGATTTAAACCAAGGTGTGTACTCCTCCAATTTTTTCATCCATTGATCTGTAAATAAACAGAGAATCTAAAAAGGTTAAAAGACAATAAACACTATTCTATTGAGAGTGAAGAAAAGATCAAGCTGCTAGCTCAGCCCTGTCAAAGAATATGTAATTTGTAATTTTCAACGCTGTGAAAGCGATGGGATAAAATACTTAATGGTTTTTGGATGATAAATTAAAATAATGGATTATAAGTTCAGTATAGATAGCCCAAAATGGAATAAAAAGGTAGAACGTGTCGCGGGACACACGGTAGGAACTTTAGTTCCTTTCAAGCAAAAATTATGTAATACTTCTGACGTTATAGATAAACAATTTGCAAATTCCTCGGTGGTCGAGTAGTAAGCAAACCAGACTCTCACGCGGTAGACCCGGGTTCGATTCCGATTCTTTTTATTGTTAATTTTATTTTTAAATAATTATTCTGCTTGATAATAATAACGACAACAGGTAGACGTTTGGAATATTAAGCAGAATATTCATTATTATAGATAATGGTACGGTACCCTTCATGAGGGAGTCCGACTGGCAACATCTACTTACAACAGCATCGTATATTTAAAAAGGGAAACCGTAGCATTATACAAATTGGACATTCTGGAACTGTACGTTTACCACAAAAAAATTAGTGGAACCATAAAATTGAATTGTTGAATTTTCAATTTGAAGTTATATTACAGTTTATTGAAATTTTTATTTCTAGATTTTTTATGCTGTTCGACTCGTGTGGATTGTCCATATCGCACTTGAACGATTGAGCACTCCGCCTACGGCGTCGTGCTCAAACTTCGTCATCGTGCGATATGGCCATCATATCCACACTAGTTGCACAAACTACTATTTTCATCAAAATATGCCCATTTACGTTTAAAAACAACCTGCCAAATGTCAAATCAATTTATCCATCCATTTTAAAGTTATCGAATTAAAACATTCAAGTTTTCAATGCTATTTATTACTTTGAAACGTCTGAACGGTAAGTAAATCACTTACCGACGTGTTAAACTTAGAAACCTGTAAACACAACCTACCGTCCTGACAACCGATGCTGTAAATAAACAAAAAAGATCAATCGCAAAAAAAATAATGGAAATAATAGTAAAAATTTATCCGAACAAATTCAAGTAGATCACAAGCACTGCGAATAGCAGCTTTGCATAGAATTTAAATATAGCATCGGTGGTTCAGTGGTAGAATGCTCGCCTTCCACGCGGGCGGCCCGGGTTCGATTCCCGGCCGAAGCATATGAATCGCTGCTTCGTAAACGAGAGAGATACTCAGGAGAGAGCACACTCACGCAAGCAAGGCACATAACGAAGCAACGTAACATAACGTAACGTAACGCAATGGTCAGATCTTTTGCGTTGCGACCCCCGGTCGCTCAAACATAACCTGACGCAAAGAACGAAAATTCCAAAAAGTGTCAAAATTATTAACAAATAGATGGATTTTTTGGTTCTTCTATTCCTAACGTCAGTTCCTACCCTTCCTGATCATCCGTTTTCTGCTATTAATGTTGTCCACGAACAAAGTATTATGTACTGGTGTCTATGTGTTTTTTGATTTATTCAAATAATACATACCGTGGAACACTTGTAGTGGTCCTGCTGAGCCACCAAACTCTTCAGGCAAAATATCTTTGGGTAAACATTTGTGTAAGGATTCAAAGTTTGAATGAACATGAATTCTTCCTCTAATCTTTTCTTTCAAAAATGGTTTGATCCATGTTATGATTTTATCAACCAAAGGAGAAACATTGACGACATGAACTTCCTTTAATTTCACTGGATAAGCTTCCTGAAAAATTAATTTTTACTAATTATATTAAATCACACAATAAACTCCAAAGTTTAGATAATTATCACATATTAAGGGAATGCTAGTCCACATTACAACACTTTTCAGTTCAATCTCTGTATCAGACAATAAAAAATTTAACATCAGATGAACTGCAAATCAATCGCCTAGTGGAATGGGGCACTAGGCTCAAGCGCCTTTATCAAAATAACTTCAAAACTGAAAGCAGAAGGAAAAGGGTAAGTCCAGGTTTTTAACCATGTCCATCATCTTCTGCATGTTCTTTGTGGTGAATTCATAATATTGTTAATTATCTTAGGATATTATAGCAGAATCTTTTTTATATTTTCTAATTTAACGTTCATCAAGAAAAATTAAGTTCCAAATAGAGATTGGATTAGTTAATTAGCTTATATTTAATTAACAGAACTCACTTGAACAATAACTAAGAATTTTCTAATTAAACTCGGATTAACTTTGGAAAAATGAGTAGCTGTAGCAACACTGGCATCCAAAATATAAACATCACCAGCGACACCTGTTTCTTCAGCAGCAAGACGAACGTCACCGATCATAAGAACTACTTTCATGATGTCGGCTATATCGTAACTATCCACATCAACTTTTTTAGATCTTAGTACTATTACTCGTCGTCCGTTGGGTGTTAGACCTGGAAGTGGTGGTATGTGCCTGAAAAAAAAACAATAATTTTCATGAAAAATATGGTTCAACTTTTATATAATATCAAAATCATTAAAAAGTAGAGATCACTATCCGAGACTTAGTCTTGGTCTTGCTTAGTCAGTTTTGGTCTTGTTCATTCCACCTGTCGTTTGCTTTCTACTTTTAAACCTCATCGTGGTTATAAATTAGACCAATACCGCAAGACCAAGGTCAATTAAGCTCATTACTATTGAAGATTCAATAGTATTTACATGCACAACAGATCAGAAACTTCTGGAATGTCTTCAGTTTTGTATGATGCTTTACTCACCCTAATTCTCTGATCAATTTTAGTTCTGGATTTGTAATGTCCCTATTGGAAAACATTTCCGGGCAAGCTGTTCTCATCGTGAAGTACATATCCAATTTTCTTTTGCATGTTTCTAAGGAGAACTTGCAGCCTCGTAGAAAGGTCATCATCCGATTTTCATCTGAAAAAGCATCAATACATCTTTAGTCCTATAAAGTTGTTTTAAAGAGCAATTTTTATTAAAAATAGTGATTGGAGAAGAGAGTTGTAAAGGGGGTAGGAAAAGAGGAGGAATATTTGGGTCATAGCAAACAAAATCTTCATGTGAAGATGAAGAGTAAATATGTTTGGGTGCTTACCCCAAGTGTCAGGCAAATGAGGTTGCTTCTTCAACCATTGCTTGATATGTTCGAGATCTGATTCTCTTGTGTTAATATCTTCATTCAACTCCTTTCTTATGTTGATTTGTAGTTCTGGGCTAGGTTGAACCAGAGTCATATTCAATTTTCTGAAATAAGAAAAAAAGTCATGAGCAATCCACTTTGAATGTGATATAGGTATTATAAAAACAATTATATCAATATGTAAATGGAATAGTATATTCTTCAACAAGTGTAGAATGATGGCTATTATTCACGCGGATGAAGTTTCCAAAACGAGCGAGCGCAGAGAGTGAGTTTTGGAATCATCCAAGTGAATAATAGCCATTCTACACAAGTGAAAGACTATACTTTCTAAAAAAAAAAACTTCCAATGAAGATCGAATCCTGATCGTC
The DNA here is from genome assembly GCA_910591675.1 of Galerucella calmariensis. Classification (NCBI taxonomy): domain Eukaryota; kingdom Metazoa; phylum Arthropoda; class Insecta; order Coleoptera; family Chrysomelidae; genus Galerucella; species Galerucella calmariensis. Next base: position 9,767 of record CAJUYG010004264.1, read on the forward strand.
CACGCCAGAGTCAACCATTTTTACCACTAGGCTGTAGAGCATATTTATTTTTAAAACTATTTTCAATCGAAGCCCTTACATTTATAAATGAAATCAATTTCTGGAGGCGAATATATTAAATCTTTACTATCGCTACTGTTGTCCATTTTTTTCTGTATATAATACGTAAAATTATGATTATCTAATTATTTTGACGTCTCAAACGATTTGCGATTTGCGTTATTAGGTGTTTGACGTTTTGAAAGAGACGATTTGATTTATTCGCTTTAATTAATTTTAGCGTGAATTCTGATGATAATAGAATGTGATCGGCTAACGAGAGAGAATTCTTTTTCATTATCCACTGGCGTGAAGAATACATATCATTATGCAGCTAAATATGTAAAAATAATTTGTGCGTTATTATTTAGTCATGGAGAAACATAGTACTCGTATTTACGAGGACTTATTCCAAAATTATGTTGATTCAATTAAGTGTTTTGCCTAATTCGATTCATCTGGATGTTTATTTCTGGAACAACTAAGATGTTCAATATATATATTTTCAATATTTCTTAGTGTTTCACCGATATAAACTGCATAACAATTGGAACATAATTTTGATATCCAATTTCTTATTGAACTGCTACATAGTTTTCAAAACAGCAAACCTACTTTTTCAGAAGATCTGACCATTGGAAGTATACTTTGGCAAGTTTATCTGAAACCGTGAAAGGAATGCAGTCGAAAACGTTCGACATTGCCACGTTTAACTATAAAAAAATAGAAGAACTGATTATGTAGTGATAATAATTATAAATGGGTCTTTTTATTATTAACAATATTAAAAATATGATTAAACGTTAATTTTATAATGTACTTGTTTCCTTGGATTTATTCTATTAACATTATTTTCCAATTTATGAAATTTAAAAAGAACACTTTTCCAAATTTGTTATGGGATGACCACACCCTCCGATTACATAATTGGTGATTTTTATCGACCAGGTTACTTCTTATTGGAAAGCGCGTGCGTATGTTCTTCCCTCTCACTTCGTCAATTGACTGATATTGATTTATCCAGTGGTGTTCGTATTGTCAGTTACCTTTGTAATTTCAGTTTTACTTGGTAAAATAGGTACCGTACGCCATTTGTACGTTTGACAGATATACGCCATGTTTTTCCTCGCCTCTTACCGACGCCCCGTAGCTACAGATAAACTTGCCAAACTATATCTAGTAGGGCTTAGACAATCAAAGTTTCTTCTGGGTGACTACAACCTGTTGAGATAAAAATAAGTGAAAGTAAAACTGCACTAGGAGTTTTAACAGGAGTCATAACGGGACATTGTCGCCTGAATGGGCACCTGAAAAGCTCAAAATAGTGGAGGAAGAATAATGTAGATTTTGGGCACAGCAATTCAGAATCCTAGAGCACAGCACCTGGGAAATTACTGGATAGAAGATGAACATTTACCTAAGTTGAAGCCTGAAGACATCCTAAAATTCCTCCGGGAAATAGGACTAAAGGAGTTACTAGTTTCTGAGACTCTCCTCAGAAACTAAGTGAGAAGTAAGGGGGCACAATAGATTTCTTAGGTCTCAGAGAATGTCTCCCCAAAATACATACTCTTTAGAATTAATAGAGATACTCTACATTCTTCATTGTTAGATTGTCTATTAGATAAACAGATTTGGCAAATAATAATATGTGAAAGAAAGAGAGAAACCTGTGGAACAACAGAGATACAATGTCGCATTCCCCACTCTGGAGAGTGTATCGAAACCAATCGAGAGTGGGGAGTGGGAAGTATTTTGTTCTCTCTTGGACATAATACAGTGTGGAAACCACTTATGTCATTATTTTAAAAAAATTATAAAAAATGTCGAGACACGTCAACTTTTGAATTGAGCTGTACGTTAGGTAAACATAAATTTAAATGTGCAGGGTGATTCACGCAAGTATGCCATAGTCGGTGTTGTTTTTTTAATGAAACACCCTGGCATATTTTTGAAATCCTCTCAATGAACCGATTCCAACAAACTAAATAATGTATGCTCAATGATGCATTATACAAGGTGAAATTTTAAAATTAATAATTTATTACACTTGAAATATTGGTACTTTATTAAATTAGCTAAATATGGATTTATCAAAAATCTAAGCTAACAAATTATTAGACGTATTTGTATATTAAACGAAACCTGCTACGCCCATGAATTTTATCATAAATACCTGAAAATTGCCTAAAAACGCCAATAATTAGAAAAAATCTGTAAATAATGTGGATTGTTTCAAATCGGTAAATAATGTGGATTGTTTTCTATTCTGTCAGTTGTTGACGTGTTGACAGTTTATACTGAAAAAGTAAAATCTTTGTCAAACACTCTTCCCTTGTCGACATAACAATGAAATATTTAACTGAGACTCAGCGAATTGAGATTTTAATGATGATCGGTTACGACGATAACTGCAGAAGTCAAGTTGAAGTGGCAAACTTATTTAATCACAGGTATCCTGAATTGCCTAATATTTCACAAAGTACTGTGTCTAAAATTCATGCGCAATTCAGAGAACTTAGACATGTCAAACCATTGAAAAGAAAACCACACTTCGTTGAAGATGATGTGAAAGTGGATATTTTGTTAAGTGTCGAAGAGAATCCAACTTCAAGTACCTACACGTCAAATTGCCCGTGTAAATAATGTTAGTCATACAACTGTTCCAAGATGTCTTTATAAAGAAAAGCTTCATCTCTACAAATTAACTTTTGTGCAGGAGTTAACAGAAGACGATCCAGATCGTAGAATGGATTTCTGCGAAAGATTGATGAATAAGCTGAACAGAAATGAGATAGCTCTTGGTACCATTATTCTTTCTGAAGAATCAACATTCACATTGAATGGAGAGGTAAACCGACAGAACTGTAGATATTGGTCAGCAGAGAATCCTAATTGGATGCGTGAGACACATACTCAGTACCATCAAAAGGTGAACGTTTGGGCCGGTATCATAGGCGACCATATTATTAGTCCTATATATATATATATATATATATATATATATATACCTCAAATCGGCACTTTGAGTCCAATAATTTTCCTTCCAGCGGATGATTGGGTCCATTTGTGACTTTTGAGTCCATGGACCCAAAGGGACATTTCTTTTAATCAGTTCATTGGGTCCACTACTGCAATGTGATTGGTCAGAAGGTGAAAATGGGGTGTGGCGTAAATTTGTGATTAACATACACATCAAGTCCATTAATTGCTGTGTTGCCAAATACACGAAATTTTTTTTCTCCGTTAATATGGTTTGCTTGCTGCACATTTTGGTACTCGGGAGATGTATAAATGAAATTAAATCCATTGACTCATGGAAGAATGACATTTTAACAAACAGAACCATAAGTGCTGCCTAAGTTGAAAAGCAAGTATATTTTTGTGCCGAAGTGTCAAACAATAATTTGTTTTGTCAGTAATATTAGCCTACTTGTGAACTGGATATGACGAAGTCAAATTTGATGCTCGATTTGATGTTACCTACAATCATGTATTAATTAAAAATGTATCATGTTTGTGAAGAAAATAGTATAGGTACCTACAAACCTCAGAAAAATATTTTTTTGACGAGCCATAAAAGCGCTCTTCACAGAAAAGAAGCTTTTCACCTGGATATGTATCTACTATTCATTATGCAAACGGGAATTGATAGTTATTTCAAATTTTCAATTTTGAATAAGGGGAGTTCCATTCAGGTCGTCGAAGCGATCGGCCCGAAAACTAAAAGGAGGGCTAGTTAATACAAAGAAGTTTATTGGTTTCCAGTTTTTCTTCAAAGTTATATCAATCATAGTATCTAGTAGAGTTGAGTAAAAAATTATTTTGTTAGTGATATATATGGAGTTCTCCAGCGGGAGTGATACCCCGGCAAAAAATAGAGGGAAATAGGTACCTAGACGTTGGAATGCAGAATCAGACGAAGCAAATAGTTTCCAAGGGTTTTCAGTCAATCAACAACAAAATAAAGAGAATTCGAATATGCAATCAGGAGATGACACCACAAAAACATCACAACTAATTATTTCAATAAATATTGAGACACAAGAGAGTAGACCTAATTACTCACGATAAAACTGATTTAGGATTATTCTACATTTGTATAGAAAATGTCGATATTAATTTGTTCGGTAAATTCAACGCAGTTAAAGTAGGCGAAACATTATTCAATCTACAAACAGAAATTTATTATTAAATTGAAAAAAAAAATATTTGGTAGGGCGCAATCCAGTCAGAGTCACGTTTGAGAGACACTCTGTGAGCGCTAATTCTCTAATTAATTCCAAATTGATTAAGCAAATTAAATTACTAGCATAGGTACATTCCAAAACTTCAACTGTTTAAATTAGGTGTAATGAGAGATATATTATAAACGGATATATCGGAAGAATATCTCGAAAGAAAGAGAAACCAGTACCATCACCATAACAAATTCTCAGTAAATGTTATAAGAATGATGAGAAAAATGAACATGGTGAATCAAAATCTACAAATCGATAATTCTATCATTAGGTATGAAATATTCATCAGATGTAATGTAATTAAGACATACTAAGTTAAAGTGGAAATAGTGTTATTTTTTGCGTGTTGTTTTTTATTTCCCCATAAGTATGTTTTTTGGTAAGCTAACATCTGGTAAACTATTTCATACCTACTTTGCTTAAAACAATGAAAATATCACAAAAACTAATAACTTTAGATATGAGAAATGCTCGATAAAAATAGAAGTATGTTAATAGTACTTTTGAACAATGATATAAAATACAATGTGATCCTGATGCACTACCTATACAATTATACAGGGCGTTGAACTTGATATAATTTTGACAGAAAATTGGTTATAACTTTGAAAATATCCCATATAACAGATCACAACCTTATATTGTTATAATGCCGAGGTGAAACAGATTTAATTTTTTGAGTCAAATATAGGGTGTTCCATTCAGAAAATATGGATGGGTTTCCATAGCGGGAAGAGAGTTAAAGCTATAACGTCTACATGTTAGCAAGAAAACGTTTCCCCCTTTATATGATTTTTGTCGTGTTGTTTCATTTTCTCATTAACGTGACGCATCCAGAATTATGTGGAGAGGATGGTTTTTATTGAAATGCTCTGTATATGAAACATGCATATCTTATATCGACACTTCCGGTCAATTCTTTTCCGTTTTAGGTACATTATTTGTGATTTTCGAGTCCATGGACCTGGAGATACTTTTTATCTCATAAAACTTATTTTTACTCTGTCACATATAATATTTATATATAGATATGGAAGAAATAAATATATTTTTTTTATTGGTGAACCATTCTACCTATTTAAAGCACGCCTCAGCGTGTTTAAATCGAACTTAAAAAAAGCACGTGCTTTAAAGTTACCGTGGCAACATCAACAACTCGAGAAACGAAGTCTAATCTATAGTCTAAATTATGTCTAAATGACAATTTTTTCATTATTGATCTGACAGGAATGGTTTGTAACGTCAAAACTTTTATTCGAACAATATTTAACAATGTGAAATTTGAAACAATGTGAAATTTATAAATTAAAATGGAAAGTGCCGTTGGTATTGTTTGAAATATTAATATTTCGATTTTGGAATCTCAGGAAATGGTATTCAAATTAATACTATTGACATTCACAGAACTCAATGAGGTTGAACTTCCATCAAAATACAAATTAGTTTAAGCTTTTCTTATTTCCATGACACAGCAAGGTATACCATAGGTAGGTATACATCATATACATCACGAATTCAACCATTTGACATTTAGTTCTTATTTCCATCTATGATTTCCATTTCTTGTTGTTGTAGTAGTTACCCACTAAACATGATACATAACAAAAATATTTTCCAGAGATAACTTTTGCAATATTTGTAAAATTACATTGCATTAATGTTGTCATGAAGTTTCCAACACAATATTTTTCAGTTACATATAAGTTACATCGAAATAGCATAACCAATAATATTCATTAAATGATATATAAAATGTTAATTTTATGTTGCCCAGATATGTCTCATACATGGTGGTTATGTTATATACCCGAAGTTTATATTCAATCAACCTAAAACATTACCCACATGTGTACAAGAAGTTTGGAATTAATATTATCTTAAAAGGTTCCTTAAATGTATTTTTAGCCACCACATACTCCATTCCAACATAACAAATAATGAATGTTGACAAAAACTCCACACCTACCTAAATTAGAATAATTATAACTACATTCAGACAATATTAAACTTGTACATTTGCTATATTTTTTAAAGTTCGCGGGTCATATTAGTTCATTTTCTTAACACAGAGAATACGTAAACAGTTATCCGCTCATCTTTCTATCCTCGAGTCTCAGGGAGTGCATAGAAGAGTGAACAGGAAATATATTATTGAACTGTGGTAATATGAGATGGGAAATCAGGTGGTAGTTTGTGAAATGAACATTCGCTACGAAATTGAACGTATTGAGTTTGTTTGTTGAGTGTTGAGTTGGTTGAGTTGAGGTTAATTCATAATTGTATTGTCGTACTAGTCTTCCTTCCTAACATTAACCCCTGTTACTTCCATCTTTTTACAATATATACACCATAAATACGTTTGAACTTAAGTATTAAGCTTATTATCGAATTATTATGAGTGAAAAGTGTAGTGAGTAAAAAACAACTGGAAGATGACTTACCAAAAACCAACAAAATTGTTGCTGCTCAATTTGTAAGTACTTTGATCCTTCTCTCTAAATAAATGCATCTCCCGTTAAATAATGCATCTCTTATACAGATTCTAAAATTTATGAAAAATCATCACTGGAATTTTTTCACTTTTTTCGTGGTTTTCTTCAATTTACCAGGGGTGAGTGAAGATATTGTTTGTATGTATATAGAAATTAAACTTCTCTTTATTATGAAAAAAATTTGCCGTAGTCAAAATGACTATAATTTCAGCTTGTTCGTGTTTTGGGATTTTCGTTCATATTCAGGTTAGGTTAGGTTAGGTTATTCTAGAGGAACAAACTGGAACTGGTCGGAGAATCCGACTATGAAAATTTGATAAAGGCGGTGTCTCCAGCAGATTATAGAGGATAAGCTTGCCCAGTATTGTTCGTCGACTGGACAAAATCAAAATTTTGAAATCTCGGATTTAAAATTAATCGACATACTTAAACATAAGTGCTCACCACCAATTTATTTTTCAACCTCTCTCTCTCTCTTTCTCATATATATATATATATTTTTTTTTTTTTTCCAGAATCTGTAAAAGAAGTGTGTATCGCTCAACTACTGATAAACAGTTAGAACTGATTGTAAAATGGAGTGGATGAGATTCGCAAAACAAAGACTGGAAAGAAAAGAGTTGTAATAGAGATATGATATTTTTCATAGAATATATTTCTTTCATTGTTCAACACTATATTTTCATGTCTCTTCATAATTATAATCTTTGAAGAATAGTTTTTGTTTTCTTTGTTTGGATCATTTTATATTTTTATTTATGGAGAATATTTAAGTTATATTATATATTTTTT